>JAPVEC010000026.1:1277905-1365822 GCA_028984105.1 Lavandula angustifolia
TCCCATTTTCTTTTAAGTTTGTGGTATTGAATCATACATTGACATCTTCCATACTTGTTGAGCCTGCTTTGAGATAAAGATGTTACGTGACTAATATAACAAAATTCAAGGTCACAAAGTATTGCAATTACCTAAGATAATGTTAGGAGCTTGCCGCTTTTATAACTTAGTCTTATCTATGGTATTATGGTAAACCACTTTCTTCGAAAGAAAAGGTAAATCGATTTTCCTTGATTTTTTGTGGCCTCTATTTGTTTGATGTAAGTTTTTATCCCCATGTTGTTACCTTGTTCTTTTATTTATGAATGTCATGTTTTAATGATTGTTAACTGTTTCAAACTAATACACTAATATTTAGTATGTTATCCGTGGTTTCAGAAATTGGTCATTTGGCTGGAAATGGCCAATAACCCCAATCTGCAGGCATGCAGGTAACTAACTAATTTGTGATGCTTTTTTTCTAGTTTAGCTATGTGTTTATTGCGAGTATTCTTAACACTGTTTGTATGTTCGAGACCTTTTACGTGTTCTATGCTTGTCATGGCCTGTTTTAAACATATCTTAATGCAGCCTTACTTATACCCTGGTGATATAGAGATCATTTAAGCGCTGTTTCTGTTATTTCTTTACTTCTGAGTTTTCATTTTTTTTCAATCATTTGCATGCATTATTGGGGAAAAGCCTCATCAGCCTCGTATGATTTCTCATGTTCCTCTACCGAATCCTCTTCCACCCATGTCAATCCAAGTAAGATCACATCACATGTTTCTTATTTCAGATATGATGTTTGAAAGATGTTGACTAGTAGTACAATACTAAACCTGATTTCCTTATTCTTTTGTTTTAGTATCGGCCCATGGTTCCAGCACCGCCGCCACCACAGCCATTCATTCCAGTGGCTCCTCAGCAATTTCAGCCACCTCCGTTCCAGTACCCTCAGGCTGGGCCACCTCTACTACCACAGCCGCCTCCGCCGTCACAGCCACCTCCGCCATCACAGCCACCTTTGCAAGCACCACAGAGACCTGGTCTTTCGGGGCATGTTATGCTTCAAGGACCACCGATTCCGCATCCGGATTTCCAGCTCAACCGACCAATGATGTCTGCTTCGCCCGCGCAACTTCAGTTCTCTAATAGTTACATGCCAAACTATGGTGGTCCGAGAATGCCTCATATGCCATACAATGTAAACCTTTACTTAATGGCTTTGTGGAAATGGTTTGACTTCCCAAAATAATACCGTCTTGTATTCTCGACACGGCCGTCCCAATAATATATTGTCTTCTTTCCGAGAAGGAAATAAGATTACACTTAAACTCCCTAAAAAGTCGAGTGGGCCAACATCATTTTACACACAAAAGTGAAGCTTCTTAATCTCCGTGTGAAATAAGACACTATTAGGGACAGAGGCTGTACCATCATTGCTAATACACACCTTTTTCCCTTTATTATTAGTTATCCTCGTCATCCAGTGGCCAACAACAAATGAATGCGGCCCCTAGTGCCCAGCATCTACCAATGTCACAGACTGATACACTGAACTTTCCAATTGCTACGCCCACTGCCATCACTTCACCTATGTATTAGATTTCCCTTTTAATTATGTCTATGCATTCTTGTCTTGGGTCATAATTGCCCATGATTTTGGATGCTATTTCAGGGGAGTGACAGATATGTCTCCTAAGGAGGCTACACCTTCTGTAAAAACTTTGACTGGGATTGCGGAGGTAATCTCTATTATATTGTTCAATGCGTTCCAGGATAATATTACTAATTTCGTTTGCTCGAATAGTTACCATGCGTTTTTTCTTCATTTTTATTGAAAAGAAAAAAATAGTGCCTTAATGCTGTTTTTTTTTTAAATAGTAGATAAAGCTTAGCAGATTAAAGTAGAAAGACTAATCGTTTATTTATTTCATCGTCCTCAACATGCCAATATTGGCACTAATGATACGTAAATGCAATTCGTTAGTCGAAACAGCTATTCGAGTTCCTAGAGCTTGTGTTTCTCTTCTCAGCTAGTCACCTTTTCCTTCGTGTCTATAGCAGAACAAGGTGCATTTCTTGAAGGCTACAAACACAGTATGAATTGTTTAATCCTTTTATTAATATGCAGGAAGAAAACACAAGTGCAGTGGGTGGAGGTAATAATACAACCGAAGGGAAAAAGCAAGACCCTGGTCCTATGGCTTATGAGAGTAAAGAGGTAGAGAGGATCAGATTCCTCCTCTGGTACCAAAAGTTGATCATGCAATGAACATTGAGAAAGATTTTGCTACTCGTTATTAATTCAAATTGACTGCAGCTTTTTACTTGCTCTGATTCGGATAACTCTTTTAGGAGGCAAAGAATGCTTTTCAAGCTCTTTTGGAGTCTGCTAATGTTGGGTCTGACTGGACCTGGGATCCAGGTATGTTGCTGTTTCTCAGGAATTGCTAATAATTTTTGGGGAATCTATATTGATAATGAGTTTAAGCAGGCGATGAGAGTGATAATTAATGACCGGAGATATGGTGCCCTAAGGTCTCTTGGAGAGAGAAAACAAACTTTTAATGAGGTAAATATTATTAACCTCAAGTGAAGTTGTTTATTAGTGATTCGACTGATTCTGATAATCATCTTTATTTCAGTTTGTAGGGCAGAAGAAAAAACAAGAAGCTGAAGATAGGCGTTCTAGACAGAAGAGAGCAAGACAAGATTTCAAGAAAATGTTACAAGTAACTTATATTTTTATTTGCAACAATTTCATGTCAAATCAAGCCTTCTTACATATGTTGAGAACACGATAGGTTACTACCCACTCCTAAAAATTTCGTGACTTCTGATATATGCAGGAATCTAAGGATTTGACATCATCGATGAGATGGAGGTTTTTTTGTCTTGTTCTGCTTGGGCATGAAATAAGAATTTTGTTGTCTACCTTATCTCCACCCCATGGGGTTGCGCATTATATTTGATTGGACTATTGTTGCAGCAAAGTAATATCTATGTTTGAAAAAGACGAACGTTATCAAGCTATTGAACGAGCTAAAGATCACAAAGACATCTTTGAAGAGCATTTAAAAGAGCTTAAGAAAAAGGTATTGTGTTTTAATCCTACTTTGGCTTAGCAAGACAATTTAGGCAAAGGTCTAGTCTCCCAAAGAATGTAGGATTCACTCGTGTTTTCATTATTCGATATTGAATTGTTTAATGGATTAATGGTCAAGTTTCTGGTACTATGAGTTAACGATTTTTACTGAGACTTCCTGGTTGTTGGTGCTGTTTTAAGTGTTTCCTTTTATTTAAAAGTAGGGAGAGTATAAATTCCATCACAAAAGGGTCCTCTCCATTGCCTCTGATGTTCCATTACTGTTTGTCTTGATTAGGAACGGTTGAAGGCTTTGGAGGAGCACAAGCGTCATAAAATAGAATATTTGGAATTTTTAAAATCATGCGACTTTATCAAGGTACATTTCTTCCCTCCTTGAATATTATACTAGCATATACCATAAATTCCATAATGCTTGTATATTCCCTTATCTACTCAGGCGAGTAGCCAATGGCGAAAAGTGCAACACCGCTTAGAAGCTGATGGCGATGCTCGCGCCTCGAAAAGATTGAGCGCTTGGAAATCTTCCAAGTAACACTTTTTTTTTTTTCTAAAAAATATTAATATCCATGGCATGAAAATGTCATCACACAGGGCTGGTTTCTATCTTTTTGATCCGGCATGTTTCAGGAATACGTTAGAGATCTAGAACTGGAAGAAGAGGAACAGAGAAAATTACGGATGGTAAGATGATGTCCATATCTCCTAATATAAATCTCTGTTTCTTGACATTTCTCCATTTTAATAATCTCCACCATTCTTGAAATAGGAGGAACAGAGAAAAATAGAGCGTAAAAACCGTGATGAGTTTCGGAAGCTATTGGAAGAACACGTGGCTAGTGGCATCCTTACGGCCAATTCTCATTGGCGAGACTACTGCATGAAGGTTCTCCTCTTCTCTCCTTTGGCCGTCGATTTACAAAATCCTTTTCTTGGTTTCTGATTTAAATCTCATGCGATTTTAGGTTAAAGATGCTCCTGCATATCTAGCTTTATCTTCCAACACCTCAGGCTCTACGGCGAAAGATCTGTATGACGATGTTATGGACGACCTTGAGAAACAGGTACTTGATGATCTTATATTTTCTAAAGTTTAAGGATTCACCTTAATTTTAAATAGTATCACGGCGCCCGTAAACTTTCACTGATTAAATTGCAGTATTTGGAGGACAAGGAGAAGATAGAAGAAGCAATGAAGTTTGAGAAGGTATTGGCCATCTATTAGGTATTTCTTGGACTTGGGTACTTCTCCTTCTTACATATTTATTTGAATCCAGATATCGTTGTCCTCGACTTGGACTTTCGAAGACTTCAAAAGCTCACTTCCGAAGGCTTCAAGTTCAATATCAGGTATCAACTTAAAGGTATGCATTTCAACATGTTTTCAAGCATTTATTTCCGTTTCCATTGCTGCCGCCACACTAGTTTTTTTTATTCTTGCTAATCTAATTCGTAAGTCACAACCTTGTAGCTTATATTTGATGAGCTAATGGGAATTGCCAAGGAGAAAGACGAAAAAGAAGCAAAGAACGCATAGCGTCTTGTAGACGATGTCTACGACTTCCTTTTCACTTCAAAAGGTAGGTAAATTAGTGAAACCGATGATTTTACTCAAACGATAATATTCAAATGCTCCCATTTAACAGGAAGTAACATCATCTTCCAAGTGGGAGGACTGCCAATCTTTCGTCGAAGAAAGGTAGATATTTCATAGTCCAAGCAATAATTAATAATTAGCAGTAGCTTTTCTCCAAGAAACGTAAATTATGAAATGCCGCAATTAGTATGTGCCTTCATATGCTTATAGACTGAGCTTGTTATGCTCTTTGGCCAGGTTTGTGGGGGAGGAGAGCTTCTTTAAGGAAATCTTCAGCAAAGTCATTCTTGATCTTAAAGAAAAGACGAAAGAAAAAGAGGGGAAGCGAAAAGAGGAGAAAGTATGGCTTGTTAACTTGTTGTTTATAGTACTAAAATAGACCATTAGTGTCTATGCATTCTTACTATAACTTGTGGAGAAGTCCCGACTTTGTTCAAATTCTATCAACACCTCTCGAATTTATTCACCTTAATCACATTATATGTCTCTATGGACTATTGCTTAGTTTTGGACTTTAATTTCTTTTTGCAGGCTAAGAAGGAAAGAAAGGATAAAGAGAGGAAGGAAAAGAGTAGAAGAAGTAAGGATAGAGGAAGTGATAACAGAAGGGCTAAAGAGAGACACACGATAGACGAAACAGATACCGAGGTATCCGATTCTTACAGTCTAGAAGAGTCTAGAAAATCGAGGGACAGAAGCAAGAAACACAAGAAGTGCCATATGGACTCTTTTGATGACACGATTTTGGATGATGACGAAATAGAACGCCCCCAGATCTCATAGGCACAGCTCGGATTCCAAAAAGTCGAAGCAGGTAAAGTCATCATAATCTCCTTTACATGCTAAAAACAAGTACTGATGTGATCTTTTGATGAAATAGGTGGAGAAACAAACATCTAATGCTGAAGGAGATGAAAGCCAAAGCAAGAAACAGAAGAGGGGTCATAGTGATAGCTATCGTAGACACAACGACAACGAGGAACAAGAAATCGAGGAATATGGGGAGGATGGTGAGGTAATAGTAAGTGTTGTATAGATCTATCTATCTGCTTCTTTAGTTATGGTATTTGAGTTTAATCGTAATCATATTCGGATCTGAAGTCATATTCGACGTTATAGTTATAAGTTTTCGTATTTGAGTACGAGCATGAAGATTATTTTGGATTCGACTATGAGTATCGTCTATTTAGATGGGACATAACTATTTCATTGAAACTGAGGATCATAGTTGAGAGGAAGCCCTTTACCTCCATCTGATATAAAAGGGTGAGAGGAAATTAGTGAGGGAAGCTTCTGAAAACTTGTTCGCTGGTTGGTTGGTTGAAATTTAAATTTCTAGATGATTTTGAAACTCTTGATCTTCTTTTGACTAGTATATAAAATTAAGTATTAATAGATTGTCTTGCTATCGACATCTTTTTTTAAAATAATGTTAGTCATTAAGAAACTTCTGTATGTTTTTTATGTTATAATATCAAGAGTTCATAAGGAAGGTTTCAAATGATGTAATTGTGGTTTAAAATAAACATTTATGTTGATGGGGTTGGCGTGAATGACATAGTATGTGGTAAAAGAAAATTTTGAGTCACCTTTTTGGTTTGAGTTGGATTAACTAATATCTTTTGATTGATTAAAAATTATACTTTTATTGCATCATCGACAGAATTCGCATCAAGTCTCAACTATAAATAAAGAAATAGTTATTGAATAGATAGTATAAATCAGAAGTTTTCATATCAATTACGAAGTTATGATTGAATTTTATGCATAAACAAGAAAATAATTATTTTATAAATCTTATTAAATAGAAGTTTCGTTAATTTTCCATCACAAAATTACAATGAAGTCTGTCCTACGCAGCCACGTAGCTTAATGTGTGATCATCAATTAAAAGTCTACAACTAAATATCAATGACAATATACATCTAGAAATACAGTTGAATTTTGTAATAAATGTTACAATAACTCTTGAAATTGAAAGATAAAATACAAGGCTGTAATAAATAACTAAAACCAGAAATAAAAGGTTTATTTCCTAAAGTTGACCAATGAAATTCCGGCCATGGAAGCTTCTTTAATTTCTTAGCATGTGTAATATTATTTAATTATTAATTTTGTACACAAACCTAACTACCCCGCCATTAATACCCACAAATAGTCAACTCTTTGTACTTTTCCAAGCCCAAATGGAAAGAAGCTTATCGAGACATAAATGGCACAATGATAAAATATAAAAATAAATAAAATTACTGTTTCGAGATAATAACAAAGTAGAATTTATCTCTGAATATTTATTTTTTATACAAGAGAAATTTATCTTTACTTCCTAATAAGTACTTTCATGAGTAGATGATTAAAGTTTGAGCGTCAAAATTATGTACAAAATAAAGAGATGTCTGTTCTTTTTAATGTATCTACATCCTATAGTTGTTGAGGTGGTCCATAAAATAATTAATTGTCCTTTTATTTTCATATGCTTTAATTCACACTAGAAAAAAAAATGTGTGAACTGAATTCAAGGCATGACCTAATTCATTATGACATAGAATTTACGGAGCGTGTCCCCATGGGATGTAGTGGTGAAAGTGGGTGGCCGGACGAGAAAGATTATGAGTTCGATTTCACCTGACCCGTATGTGTGTGTCTGCCACTTTAGGATGGTTTAACTCACGTTTGTGGTTTTGCGGTATTACGTAGAGCGAGTTTTACCTTGTTTACCAAAAAGTAGTGGCTGCGGGTTCCTCGTTATAAAAAAAAAAGAATTTACGGAGCATTTCGTAAGAGAGCTTTAAAATAAAAAATTCATACCGACTTCATATAAGATATTTGGATTAAATCTATTTAAGATCAAATTTTAAAATCATTTAATTCCCTCATAAATAATCTAAAGTTTCCAAGTTAATTAACTCAAATATATATACAAATATGATTCCATGAATCTCTTCACGCTTGCCTTGGAACTTTCCTCAAATGAATAATATTTGAAACAAATATCATTATTGAATCACATGGTTTCGAGAAAGTCAAATCTATGATTTTGTACGAGGGGCAATCAAATGTCCAAACTTATAAACATATATTTTATTATAATACAAATGTTCCCAAGTTAGTGATAAACTAGTGACCGAATTGCCCTTCACTCACAAAGATTCTCTAACCTCTATAAATTCTTCATTCCTCCTATGTTGGTCCCTACTTTTCTAAATAACTTTACAAACACTAATCAAGAGCCATGGCCAAGATCGTCTCTCTCTGCATTCTCTCTCTCCTCCTATTCCTAACAATTTTCGGCCACGTCATCGCCCGCCCCGTGCCGACACTCTCCGGCGCCGCTCCGGTGGAAGTTAACGGCAAGGTGAGCCACATACATGTCCCTAATATGCAATACTTTTTCTATTTAGTAAAACCATCATTCATATATTTTTGTAGAAATTAATTTTTTTGTTATTTATTTATTAGGGTGATGAAGTAGAGAGAGAAGGGTGTGAGAGAGAAGGAGAAGAAGAGTGCTTGATGAGGAAAACACTTGAGGCTCACATCGACTATATCTACACACAGAAGCAGAAGCAGCCTTGATAATTTTTGGAAATTAAATTACATGTATTTAGATTATTTATATCATTAAATAGTATATGTTTTTATTTTATCATTTTTTGTAGTTTTCTTGATAAACTAGGGAGTTCTGTGTATTGTTATTCCGTCTTGGGTTTTGTATTTTGTTCAAAATATATGATAGAGCATGATATTTATCTACTTCGAATATTAAGCTCCTTTTATTACGAAGAAAAAAATATGATCATGTGTTTCTAGTGGGAAGTACGTTAAAAGAAATTCAATTAATTTAATCTTATCATAATGTACATATATTCATTTTTTATAATGATATATTCAATTTCGGTCATACAATGTGAATAATTATTCTTTTTTTTTCTTGTGATAAATTAGATTCTAGAATAGTCTTGTGTAAAGTATGTCGTGGATCAAAATTAGAATCTTTTTCAAAATTTTGGCAAAAAATTATAAAGAACCAAAATCGAAACTTTTTCGAAATATGTCTCGTCAATGCGGTGAACAAATTTGGGATATGGATTACTCATATTTTACTCAAAAGTAGTAATTATGAATTTATTTTAGTAAAACAACGGAAAATAGTAAATAAGACATGATCAAGTCCTTGATCATGATTGTCTTCCAAATACTTATCATTAACATTAATGATTAACATTGACATCAACTGCTTTTTACTGTTTTACAGCTGTATTCATCTCTGTCAAATATTATTTACCGTTAATTATAGACTACATAATACATTAATGCATTGGACCACTCGTTTAGCGATCTACTTTCATCTTTTTGTGTGAATATTTTTACGAGAAAAAAAAATGCAACCGTAAAAAAATATTTCGTTGTTAGTAATGAAATCAAAAGTCTGAAATAATGTGAATTTGAATAGTGGCTGTGATTTTTCTCAATATTGTATTGAAAAAAGATTCCCACGCCATAAAGAAGAAACCTGCTGCTTTATGTGTAGTCGATCATCATATCTTTAAACCAAATCATACCCATTCCACCACACCATGCTTATTAATAACGACTACCTTTAATTGGACTCTCACGATCACATACTTATTTCATATTATCTAAGTACGGAGGATTGGTGGAGACGTCGCCCTTCAAATCGTGTAAAATTTCAAATTTTTGATGTATATATTTTTAAAATATTATTATTCTCCTATCTCTCATGTATTATATTATTTGATATATATTGAATTAAACATTATTAATAGATTCAGAAACATATATGTTTGAATGGTAAAATTGGGTTAATTAAACTTATGTAGACTTCTTCAAACGTATCCATTTATCCAAAATCAACTGTATGGTAAACTACCCTTATGCTTATTACAGTACATGTCACGTCAATTATATTAAATGCTTGTACAATCTTTATCTCGTTGGAAAATTGATTTCCAGTCTTACTCAATTTGCTCGAATTATAATACCGTATTCTGTATTTCATGTTACGTTCTATTTATTCAATTTTTCTAAAATTAATTTTTCCCCATAAACCATTCAATGAAATTGTACTTTTCAAACTTTCCCGATGCCTTATTGTCGGACCAGCCTAGAAATTAATTACACAAGTGAATAAAGTTTGGCAAGTCTATCGACTCTGTGCGATGTATAGAATATATAATAAATACTACATACACTTGTAATAGATTCTCTTATATAATCTACACTAATTAAATTGCCGAATTCCCAACTGTCCGTATACGCGTGCATGGTTGGTTGGTGTGAATCACTATGTCATTCTCCATACACGTATATTAGATAACTTCATATGATCTACAAAACATGATCTAAAAGACCTGCAAGACAAATTAATTGGAAAGTAAACTACTCAACGTGCATTAACAAAAGAATGAAGATAAATCGATGATATACTCAGGGGCGGATTTAGGAGGCGGTTGGGACATGCTCACCCCTCACATACGGGAATTCTTAAAATATTTTTTGAATTTTTTATTCCTTTAAATTTGCATGGATCCACCCTAATCATTATATTGATCCTGGATATATAAGAGGATATTCAAATGTGAACATGCTTTTAACGTGTGAACGTTGTACTTTAAGAGAAATATCTATTGCACTTTCAAGGTAAAGATATTGGACTTTATTGGTTAAATTACAAAAGGCCCTTAAGTGCATGCGGTCCGATCATTTGAAAAGTGAAGTATCTTTGCCTTGAAAATGCAGGTATATTTGTCTTTAAAGTGCGGTGTTGCCACACGTTAAATACGATAAGGGTTGTTCACACATGAACCACTCCATATATATATATATATATATATATATATATATATATATATATATATATATATATATATATATATATATATATATATATATATATATATACTATGCATGTTGTATGTTCACCACGCGTTTATCATCTCCGAGATGCTCTATTAGAAGTCCCGAATCCAACCCCCGAGAAATCGAATCTTCGAAATAGAATTCATAAATTGAAACTTCAAAGAAAAAAAAATTGATCAAGAAACGTATGTAGATCTTGCCGGGACGATCGGCAGCCTTGAGCGTCTTGTCGATGAGTTTTCTTGCTCTCCGGCTGCACATTTCGATCTTAACCATAGATTTTATCGTCTCTATACCAAATTCTCCATCTGGTTCGCCATTTTTTTATTAGGGTTTGGAATATTAATTTGTCACCTTTTTTAGGCATTTAATGTTTGTAGTAGAGATTAGCTGAGATTTAGTGGGTATTTGGGTAGCTAAAGTTTTTTTGATAAGTCTTGAAATTTGTTGATTTGAGAATTTGTAAGTGTTTGTAAATAAGTGTTGAAAGTTCTTGAAAATTGAGAAAATAGTGTATGGAAAACTAGCGATATCAATAGCTTATTTTAAGTTTTTAAATAAAATATTTGTTTTTACCCTCAATGTTATTAAATAATTATAATTTATAATAAATAAATAAATATTATTAATTTTTTGATTATAGTAATTTATAATATATCATATTAACATAAATATATTATATTTTAAATATTATTTATTTGATTAAAATTCATAATAATAATATATTATATAATTTTAATACTTACGTAGCTAAGAAATAATCATCATTAAATAAAAATAGAAAAAATATTAAATTTAAAATTCAAAATTTTCAAAATCCACTATTTTAATTAATATATATTTAATTTTTTTTAATTTTAATAATAATTATTTCATTAAACTTAAATAATTTATAAATAATAAATATAAAATATTTTTTTTTCAAATTACTAACTAATATATTAAAATATAATTATAATTAAATTTGTAACTAAGAAAAATATTAATTTTAAAATTAATGATTTTTTAAGAATTATAGAAATATTAAAAGAATAAAATAGTCCAATAAATTAAATAAGAATGTAGGCTAATGGTGAAAAGTCTGGGTCATAGCTGAACTAAACAACTCTTTATCTTGACTATATTTGGTAGAAAATTTGTGCTTAAAAAAAGTTAGGTGTTTTTAAACATTTCAATCGCAACTGAAAGGCATGTTCAAAAACGGGCCTCTTATTGTTATGGGGAAGTTATAGTGTCCATACGTGTGAAAAAATGCAACATTATATATGATGCGTGTTGGACACGTTGAGAAACTGTTTCTAAGACTAAGAATCAATTCATGTCCACTAAAAAAATAAATAATTAGATAATTAAATAACTCTGCACTAATCTACTTTAGTCGTCACACCAATAATTGATTCAACAAGAGCAAGAAAATGGAAAAAGTCGAAAAATTAATTACCACGAGACGAAATTCATCGACCAAAACGGCCAGCCGCAGCCAATCAGAATTCCGGTGGTTCAGGACTTGGCCCGACTGAAGATCCTACCCGAAAAATTCATCCAAAACCCGGTTCTAGCCGACCCGTTTCCTTCAACGCTTACTTCGACGCCATATACGTGGCCAAACTCCGTGGAGCGAGTCGGATCCGGCAGGCCGGACGATAGAGATCCGGAAATTGGCCCGTATTTGCGGCGAATGGGGCATGTTTACGATCCGGAACCACGGGTTGGATCCACGGGTTCAGGAGGAGGTTAATGAAGTGGTGTAGAAATTCTTGGATTTGCCGATTTGAGGAGAAAAATTCCATGGTGGACGTACATGAATGCGGATAACATGGGATACGGTCTTAATTTCGTCAAATCGAAGGATCAGCCGTTGGCTTGGATTGACCGGTTGACTATGAAGGCGGTCGTCGGAGCCGCCGATGGCCTCCGTGTTCGGCCTAATAACCCGGCCTTTCTTAAATTTTTTCACCGTCACATAGAAAGTATTTTTTTTTTTTAATTGTCACTTAGAAGTGTTATGTTTTTTAAAAAATTAAGAATGTATGAATCAAAATTAACAATTTAAAATTAAACAATACCACACAACACAACTTTCTTAATTTTAAGTGTCTCATAAAAAGAAACACTTTCTATCAAAATGAGGAAATAATTATGATTATTTTTTATGACGAAAGTAATTAATTAATCAAGCATGATAGATAGCTCGGAAGCTTCTAGAAGCACTAGCTGAAGTCATCTCCGACTATACATAATTATTATTCACAATATTTCGATCACGACACGAGCGAGATCAATGTTCGTGTAAACTACTATCCAGTTTGTCCCCGACCAGATTCGACAATGGGTATAGTCCCAACTCCCACACACGGACGGTAGTACCCTAACTCTCTTAACTCAATTTGGATCCGAATCGGGGCTCCAGCTATACAAGGACGATAAATGGATCTCCGTGCCGTGGCCATGCAACACATTGCTTCAGGGCCGATCCTGATAAAAAAAGAATCCGGGGCAAGTGAAAAAAAATGGGCCCCTCTCTATAAAGTAATATCTATATTTTCATCTTCTATTTTAGAATATATTTTTAAGAAATAGTAGTTTTTCTTCACCTCCATTTTTTGTGACATAGTCGTGTTCAAAACAGTTTAGTAAACAAGAAAATTAGAGAATAAAAGAGAAATAGAAATGAATAATAACAAAAGCATACAAATTGAATAAATAATTGAGATAGCATTTACTTTTTTTATGACCTATTTAATTATTTTAAATTCTATATTACTATATTAGACTAAATATAGTATATTTTGTAATGAATTCCGGACCAGATTAAATATATTAACTGATCATTTCTTTGCTAAAAATAATAAATAAATATGCTATTTCTTAAAAAAAATTATTTATTATTAAAAAAAATAAAAAAATAGGCCATCAAAAATTTGGGGCCGGCAACCGCCCCTACTCACTGTACTTGAGAGGGCCGTCCCTGCATTGCTTGTTAATGTGGGTTATTTTATTGAAATCATGAGCAATGGGAGGTTCAAGAGCTCGTGGCATCGGGTTGTGACCCGACCCGATATGGACAGATACTCGGTAGCATTGTTTTACATCCCACCGGGTCAAGTAGAGATTGGGCCTGCGGATGATGACGAGCCCATTAAGTATAAGAAGTTGTGGTGGAGGAATATTTGAAGCACTTTTATAAAGTAAGCCCAACGGCTAGTAAGAGGCCATTTGTATTGCTAAAATAAATTAATATATTATTTCCATCTATTTTATTTTGGTTTCATAAAAAAAATGACTTATTTGAGCCTCATAAACGGGACGGAGGTAGCATTTTGATGGTACATTTACAATTTTGTTTATGATTAAATTTGAATTTGATTATCATAATTTTATAATAACATGTGAGTTGTATATTTATTTTCATAGGGAATGTAGAATATTATAGTTGAAGTCCACATTGAATACTCCATTTAATTTCGTTATTGGGGTCCTAAAAGGAAAGAGCCAAGAAGCTTCGTAACCTCTTCCCAAAACTTGGAAACATAATCTACAACATCGGTGGCGGAACGGAACATCGAAATGGGGGGTCGAAGTCGTCAATAGCACTTTTCAAAGATGATGCACAAGTGTCGGTCACATGCACCACCCCAAGAAATCGTTCAATCACTTTCCCATTATCATCCACGAATCTCAAAACCACCGCCATTTGCTCTTTTATAGAACTATCCACGTGCCTCATCAATCAAAAGAGAAAAAAACTTGCCTTCAATCTCATTCACAATCATCTTTCTTACTTCAGTAGCACAAGCACAAACAATATCCTTTTGGATTTTAGGAGAAGTTAATTGATGATTTCCGGAGCATTCAAATTGATCACTCGGTTTATTTCATCGTCATGATCACAATACCATTGTAGAAGTTCAAGAAAATTACCTCGATTCATAGAATCTATGGACTCATTATGTCCACGAAAAGCCAACCCTTGCTTTAAAAGGAAGCGAATCACATCCACAATGGCGGTTAAGCGAATGCGGTAATTCTTCTCATTTTCACTATTTTGTTGTGACAACATGTACTCCAAACTATGTCTTTGATCTCGAAATGACTCAAATAGAATTCTTGCATGATTGTGTCTACTATCATTACTTCCTTCATGGTCTCGAAAGTTTTTCAAAAACCTTTTTTCCAATTACTAAATCCATGCTTGGTAAAGACATCATCTCCATTTTTATGACCGGTGGGAAACAAAAAACACCATAAACAAAATGCGGCATCTTTTGATACGCTATACTCTAGCCAAGGAAAACGATCAAACCAATTCTCTTGAAATTTTCTCTTGCATCCACTAATTTCTTTTTGAGGAAAAATGTGTCCTTTTGGTTGACAAGCTCCTTTTGCTAAGTACCTTCTCCTTACTTCATCTCGGACAATTGAAGCACCAATTTCTTCTCCATCCCTTTTGTTTCTACATTCAATGTCATTGTCATTTGAAGACTCAATTTCTTCTCTACCCCTTTTGCTACTACATTCATTAGCATTTAAAGCATGTGGTGAAGATTAATATTTAGTTTGGGCTTCTTGGTAAAAAATCTTTCCAAAGAAACATCCCTAAACAAAAAATAATAGTATTAACTCATCACACTAAATCACTAATGCACTATTTGAGTATTCTATTAACCCTAGATTAAACAAATATAAATATTGAAAAGCAAAAAAAACTTTATAAAATGACTCTACTTGAGTTTATTGGTCATTTTCTCATAAATAACCTTCACAATTTCAAGCTTTACAATGGTGTTGAGTGGATTTGTGGTCCTCCAGTCGGAAATGGTGTGAGAAATTTTTTTGCTTTTAACTTTTCCTCCTTTTCCTCTTTGACCGTGGGGGGTAGAAGTAGTAGGTGTAGGTGACAAAAGGTATATATGCAAATTGATTTAATTGGTGAGTTGGGCTCAATTGGTGAGTTGAGGCTTCAAAATATTACATAAAGTAATTGGATGTCCATTATTTAGTAACTCACTTTCCTTAAGCCCAAATTCCCAATTATTACCTATTGTACATCTTCTTCATGATAGCAACGAAATTTGCAAGCAAAAAAAGAGGGTCAAATTGCGAAGCTCGTAAGATTGAAGGGAGGGAGCTTGCCGACTATACCTCTAGCTCCGGTGGCCGGAGGGTCGATCGACCCTCCCGACCCCCTCTAAATCCGCCGATGTACAACATATATTACAGATTTTTAGTAAGGGATGACATAAATTGGTATTTAAGTAAACCAAACTTAAGAATTTTTATATCAACAAGATCCCTAATAAGTAATTGTGAAAATGAGTGCATCCTGCAAGGAAAAGTGTGATTTTAGGTTATTAATTTTAAAATGGGATCATTCCAAAAAAAAAAATTAATAAATCAAGTGGAATATTAGTTATTACCTACACATGAAAATAAATGTTTTTCCATTCATGGAATTAAGGTTTGGCAAAAACTTGTGTTTGACAAAAACGTGTGTGCTAAGATCATGTTCACATGCAACATGTATGCATTATTAAAGTTTGGCAAAAACTTTAATGATCCAATGGAATTTTAGTTATTACCTACACATGAAAATAAATGTTTTTCCATTCATGGAATTAAGGTTTGGTAAAAACTTGTGTTTGACAAAAACTTGTGTGCATCATGTTGCACATGCAACATGTGTGCTAACATGTGTTATACACGACAACATTAAAGTTTTGGCAAAATGCGTGCATCATGTTGCACATGCAACGTGATCCAATCTCAATTTTGACTCGCTTTGACCGTATTTGACCAATTGACCCGCATTGATCCGTGTTTGACCCGCGACGTCAGCATGACATCATTATTTTTTTTACTTTTTTTAAACGTTTTTTTCCCCTTTATTTTAAGGGAGAGCCGTGTCACTCTCTTTCCATACGAAAGTGTCAATCGTAACGAACAAAAGTATCAATCGCAAAAAAAAAAAATCATTTTTTTCCCTTTATTTTAAGGACGGACGTATCACTCTTTGCATATGAAAGTGTCAATCGTAACAAACAAAAAGTGTCAATCGTAACAAATAATTTTTTTTATTTTTTTTCAATTTTTTTGATAAGGAAGACGTGTCATTTGTTATGAATAAATGTGTCATTTGTTACTTATCCAAAGTATCAATCGTAACAAACAAAAGTGTCATTTGTATTTGAATAAAGTGTCATTTATATCATTTATTGAATATCAATTATTTTTTAAAAAAATGCGATTTGTTTCAAAAAAATATCATTTGTTTATGAAAAAAAGTGTCAATTATAACAAACGAAAGTGTCATTTATCTTAAAGTGTCAATCACATCAAGTAAATTGACACTCGGGAATTAAGGAACGTGTCACTTTCATCTACTAATTAATATGAAGCATAATAACTTAGAAATATTACCCAAAGTGTCAATCGTAATAAACAAAAGTGTCAATTGTCCGAATGAAAGTGTCATTGTTTAGAACAAACGAACAAAAGTGTCATTGTTTAGAACAAACGACACTTTTGTATACAAAGAGTGACACTCTCGTCCTTATAATAAAGGGGAAAAAACGAAAAATATTTTTTTGTATTTCAAAATGAAAAAAAGGGTCATGTCATTCTTTGTATTTCCGAGAGACGAAAAAAAAAAAAAAAAAACGAAAAAAGATGAAAAAGGCGAAAAAACGAAAACGATGAAAAAGGCGAAAAAGCGAAAAAAGAAAAAACGAAAAGACGAAAAACAAAAAAGGCGAAAAAATGAAAAAAAAGAAAAAGACAAAAAACGAAAAAAAGGCGAAAAAGACGGAAAAAATGAAAAAGACGAAAAAGGCGAAAAATGAAAAAAAGATGAAAAAACGTAAAAAGACAAAAAAAAAAAAAAGAAAAAAAAAAAAAAAGCCAAAAAAAAATGAAAAAAAAATACGAAAAAAAAGGTCAACACATGGGTCAAAGCGGGTTAACGGATCAAACATGAGTCAAAATTGAACAATTGAATCATATTGCATGTGCAACATGATGCACACTAGTTCATCTCTTAAAGTTTTCACCCCAAATTCTAAACGATAGATCTGTTTTGTATATTTATGTTTACTTTCTCAATTACTTGGAAAATTGAAAGAAAGTTCGATTGATAAAAGTGAAACATTTTTTGCATAATAGATCTGATTATCACATTATAAAATTTAAAAAGTTAAAAAAAAAAGCATAAAAGAAGCCTCACGTGGACCGCAACATGCCAACACAAAGGAAAAAGGATTTTCCTTAATGTTGAAGTCTAATCCAAAACGCGGTTTGCACAAGAACTCTCTCTCTCTATATTCCCTCTCTAAAGATTATAAAAATAGGATTTAATTAAAAAAAAATTAAAAAAAACATTTCTCTCTCTAGAAAAGAAATTCTCTCTCGCCGCTCTCAACAGCAGAAGCCCATCAACTAGTTCGTGTTTCAACCTCGTCGATCATGAGTTACTACAATCAGAATCAACCTCCAGTCGGTGTTCCTCCGCCTCAAGGTTAGTTTTCCTTATCGCAATTTGGATTCCGTTTTTTATGCCCTATTCCTTCGAAGAAATCATATGCGATTTTGTTGACTGTTAATTACTTTGTGTTTTGTTAATTTTTATATTTAGGCTACCCGCCGGAGGGATATCCTAAGGATGCCTATCCGCCGCCGGGATATCCGCCGCAGGGCTACCCGCAGCAGGGCTACCCGCCGCAGGGATATCCGCAGCAGTATCCCCCTCAGTACGGCCAGCCGCCGCCTCAGCAACAGCAATCCAGCGGCAGTGCCGGCATGATGGAAGGATGGTAAGTTATACTTCCGATCGTTGATTTTATCTACGGGTGTGTGCGTGTTAATTGATTATATTCGTCGGATTCTCTGCGCCGATCATAGATCCGCGGGATCTGAGATTTCGTTCGCTAATCTGGCAAGTTGACGGTTATTTCGTTTGCCCACTCGAGTCGGTTTACCGTCGGTGTGTCCGCCTCTAGGGAATTTGGGGTTCTTGTTGCCTTTGGCTTATAATTGAATTTAATTGGTGCCCAAAACCCTAATTACTTGAATTCATCTAATATCCCACATTCACAAAATAAAATTGAACTATCTTCCCCTTTTTATCCTGTATCAACTGTTGCGTATTTCTCTTGAAATTTGTATGGATTTGATTATTGTATATTGGAGATGAACATCATTGATTTTCTGCAGTTTGGCTGCTCTCTGCTGCTGTTGTCTCCTTGATGCATGCTTCTGATGAGAGATGGAGAACAAGCGAGAGAATTTGCTTTGAAAGAATTGAGGCCCATCTTGCCTCTTGATTTCATACCAAAACCATCATCTATCTTTTTATTCACCAATTTCTGGACCTAACTTTGATTTCTGAGTAATTCATTCTTGCTTTTTTGTGTTCTTGTAAATTTCAATTTTATGGAGACTTTGTTGATTTGCTCTAAGCATATATATTGTCTTGCAAAAAGCTGTCTTTGTTTTCTTTGTTTGTCTTAATTAATTGGATTCGTAGTAGTAAATACTAGTCAAGGATTTACCATTATATTGATGAACAATTAATCTACATCAGAATCCTGCATATCCCTGCTTATGGCATCTAGCATAATTCAAGAAAATTCTTGAAAGAAGCAGAGATCTGGAGAGACTATGGAGGTTGGGAACAATTTTCATTGCTCAAACCATTTGAGGGAGAACTTGCAGGTGATTCTCTTGCGGAATCGGTCTCGAGCTGGCTTAGGTTTCCCTTAATGTAGTTTGATGGGGTTATGGTGCAACCTCCATAGCTGCACTTGAAGCAGCTCTTGTGGTACGCAGCTCCATTCACAGAAACCAATCAATTTTTCATTTGTTTAAGTAAATTCTTGATTGAGAGAGAAATGGCTTATGTGTCTGTAAGGGGGAGAGAAGCTCTACTTTTCAATGGGGGTAAACTCTCTTGGCACAGCCTTTCATTTCACTGCTTCCGGCGTATAGGACTGAAAGCTTTGATGCATTCTGTCCAACACATTGTGATCATTAGGTTCAAAGTTACAGATAATAGTACTATCTCGGTCCCGTTGTCTTGTTTACATTGTTTGACTTTGATTAGTGAATTTGTGTCCCCACATTCTTCTTTTGTCTTTCTTTAGAAAAAAGACATTTCTAATGGATCGGTCCAAAGAGGAAAACAAGACGTCAATAATCGGACGGATGGAGTATATGGGATTTCATTTCACCTCGTTTTCTACCATCCTCTCTAGCTTAACAAGCTTTGGGGTCCCTTGCAAGAATTCAAACCAATCTTGGGAATTAATTAATCTTTAAGAAAGATTAAAGATAATTATGAAAAATGGAATAATTAACTACAGTTAAATTTCTTTAAATTAATATTATCACGATCGTAAAATCTTATTATTTTAGAGAGATATTAATTAATCTATAAATTAATTTATTAATATTTATTAATTTAGAGAGAGTTTTCGAATTTTAACGAATCGAACAGAATTCAAAAAAGAGCCGTTAGTTACCCATAGAGTGACATGTGGACAGTTCGTCTCCAACGGATCTATTCACAACTCACGCCTATAAATAGAGGGAAGATCGAATTCAAAGAAGTCGCACAACACGAACATACAAGCGATCTATCAAGGGAACCCAAGCTTTCAAAGAACTCAAGCTCTAGCATTCTTAAACGAATATTCAAGTGAAGAACATGAACCCAGAGAGAGTATTCCTCACTTTTCTTCGCTCTAGAAGTCTTTCTTGTTCCCAACCTCTAACCTAAGCTCATTGTAAAATCTATAACTTAGATCGAAGGAGTTCATTTATTGAACTGGTCTTAGTATTAAGAACTTCTTCATAGTTGGAGATACATTCAAACTATCATTGTTTGACCCTGTAAACTGAGACTAGCTCAGTATAATCACAAGTTAAAGTTTGTCCATTTGCACAAATTAACCGAGACTAACTCAAGTATAATAAAATAATTTTCTCGCCTTGTTCGGGACGATGGACGTATGATCTTGCTTATCCGAACCACTTTAAAAATTGTTGTGTCATTAATCGTTGTATTGATTAACCTGTTTATACTCGAAAATATATTTACAAATCATACAACAACATTTTCAAGACAAAGCTTAAAATTTTAAACATCGCAATAATCTCTAAACTGCTTTTGTTAAACAAACGTTTTCAAGAAACAAACTTGAATCGGGCCTACATTTTCCGCATGCTATCGAACCCTATTGAACGCTACCGAATTCGACAAGAAGTCGCTAGCAGAGCTCACGCATCTTCCGTCACTCGTCCACGCGATCAAGAACGACTTGCTTGGTCCGTGAAGTCATTCAGAGACATCCTCCCGAAGGAATAATTAGGGTTAGAAACCGATACCTTCCTCCCGGTGTGTTGTTGCGGCTTTGATTGTTGCTCGCCGTAGCCGATCTTCGATTCAGTGTCCCGCCTTTTTCTTCCTCCGAGTGGTCGAAGAACTCAAGAAAAAAAAATTTATCGTCTCTCTCTCTCATACACGCCGCGTGCGTGAGTTATGTGTGGGTGTGTGTAATCTGTTTACGAAGTATCGATATATATAGGCTTCAAAAGCCAATATCATATTAATATATCTCGTAACCCATTAATTTAGTTATATTTCTAATGGGCTTCCACATAACAAGCTCATAATATAATTAATTAATTTTATGCATACTAATATTTATCAATTAATTGGCCCGACCCAATTAATTTCGTATAAATAACATTATTAAATAATGTAAAAATACATTAATCCATTAATAATGAATTACGAGAGACAATAAATTACTAGGCAACTAATCGGGCCGGATCGGGATCCAATACAAGAAATAAAATTTGGGCCTCCAATTAATTAATTATCCATGCTCAGCCTAGAGCAAAATTAATTAATAAACACAAATTCATTCCACTAGAGAATCCGTGCTGACTTACCCCTTTATCACAATTTGAGCAAGGGCTTGTATTTTAGACTTCATCGATCTCTGTATTTAAGATAGAAATATCCGTTAATTAATTAAGTTCACTGACAGCTTAAATTAATTAACATCTTATATTCTTGAGTAGTACCACTCGACCTTATTAACACACCTGAACTTAATCAACCGGCCGGGTTTAGTGTGCTAATCCTTTCGAGTTCCTCAGGGGATATTATCAACCCATTTTACTAGGATACGGATGCAAGATACAGATAACCAGCTTGAGCCACAAATAACTACTAACACCCAAGATACGTAGATCCGGTCGCGATGACGTTCACCATAGTAGTTCAAAGTGATAGATAGTCAAATGTACTCAGCTGAAGTCTTACCCAGCTTAAGACCAACTAAGTCACCGACATCTTGGTTCTCAACTAAGGTCAGTTAGGAGAACACATCTCACTGTGATTCGTCAATACACTACCTTAAGTATACCAGTAAAGACAAGCAGCTAAGACAAACCACTTCTTATCTAAACTGCAGCTTAAACCGACAACTTATCCTTAAGTTGTCTCACTGTGATAATCGTTTATATCTTGTCAGTTCAACCAATTTGTGTTGTCTTTCGTGATACCCGACACACCACACAAATCTAACTTTTATACAAGATAAAGGATAACATGTGCAAATATACATATTTATCGATAGGAGAATAAAAAGCGGTGGTAAGGACAAAAAACACATTGTATACAAGCATAAAAAGTGCTTCCAGTATACAAAATCCCAACACCTCCGTCTATCGGACTGTTCGCGTTTGAGTTTGAAAAATATTTTCAGGTGTATTCACCCCCTTCTACACCTGAACGTTTGACTCGGGACCAACATTTATCAAATATTAAATTATGGAGGTTCTAACTTAATCACCTTCAAAGCTTTTGTCGAGGCTGCCAGTAAAGATTCAATGAGAGAGAGAGAGAGCTAGAGAGGGAGAGGGACCTTGAGGGTGCCTTTGCAATGGTGTCAACGGAAGCAAGCCTTGTGATAGACCCTCTTGTCGGTGACGAGGCGATCAACGAGATAGACGGTTTCCTGGCATGCAGTACATTTTTGGGCGGATGCTATACTCGATGAAATACATTTTATACGAATAGACAATACATGATTCATTTGCATGCTACTAAAGGGTATGGATTTTGTGTCCTATCCAAACATGCATCTTCTAAATTCTTCCAATAGAATCTTGAATCTTTATTAACTCTTGTTAGATTTTCATGAGTTAAATTCATTTCTAGATTTCTTTTTATCTGTTTATAATGCAAACAAGATATGTTGTGCATTTCTTTTTAGCAGTACTGGTGAGTGGGTTTTGATATGTACGTACATGTGCGAGTACAAGATAACTTGGTGTGCAAAATTTATAATTTGGGTGAGCAAATCATACCGATCGGAGAGACAAACCCATAATCCATAAATTGAATGAGCAAAATTAAAATAATTTTTAATGTGGATATTCAATTTCAGGTGATAAGATAGTAAATTTAGCACGTGGATTGGCAAAATGTATGTATAGGCACTTAGGTAGATAAGTAAAATTGAGAATTCTGAATATGTGAATTTGTAACTCGGAGTATGATTAATTTAGTTCGGTTTGATTTTCTTGTGTAGTTCATAATTTATTATGAAAAAATGAATTTACTTAGAGTATCCTTATTATAGAAAACAAAATCATAAGAACAACACTCTTCAGACTTAATTAAATTAATTAGTTTGTAAATAGTAAATTATTATAAAGCTTAGTTACGAATTTTCTTTGTTGTAGAAAAAATAAAATTCCCTACTTCCACCAACTAAAGAAAAAGAAACAATACACAAAATCCAATATCTTACTCAAAATATTTTATTGAATATTAAAATAAACTCGCAACGGCTATTTTCATACACAAGAAGGAAACAATCAAGAACACAATCTGATAACAGTAGGTAAAGTACGCCATTACTGATGACGTAAGCAGTGACCGTCATACGTTAACCTTCAGTTCGACGACCGTCACATTTCCCTTGGGCGTAAGCTCAAACGCCTGCTTAGTCGGAGACGGCGCTCCGTTAGGCAATGCCACAGTCGCCTCATACTGCCCGTAAAACAAGGAACCCTCGTAAACGCCGTTAGCGTCCGTCGTCCCGTTCGTATCCGGCACCTTAATAAACTCGCTGATAAACTTATCGACGACATCGCCGGACCTGATATTCTTATACTCCAAGTCCGTCATGCACATGACGAAGCACTTCCGGTGTCCCCCATCGATGCCCAGAACAGGATCCCGTCGACAGCCGCGTACGAGTGGAGCTCGCGCATGATGAGATCCAAATCCTGGGGTTGATTTGGGAGACGGTCGCTCACGTCCAGCTCAGTGATCCAGATCGGAAGACCGAGCGGGGCGAACATGTCAAGAGACGCCCGAACATAGGCGATGTTGGGACGGACGTAGGCGAAGTGGCCCTGGAGGCCGATACCTAAGGGGCCGTCGTATCCGCAATTTCTGACCTCGGCTACTTTATCCAAGTAGGCTGGGGGACCGCCTTACCGTCGGCACTGCTCTCCTCGAACACGTTGTACTCGTTCAGGAAGAGGATGGGCTCCGGGTCGAGCTGGTGGGTGAGTTTGAAGATCTCGGCGGCGTACTTGCCCGGGTCGAGTTTGCTGAAGAAGTTCCAGTGCATGTTCTCGTTGATGACGTCCCAGTGGATGAACTGGCCCTTGTATCGCTTCACCACTGAGTCGACTCGCTTCAGTGCTGCGGCTTTGATTTCCTCGGGGCTGAGTCGCTTAAGCCAGTCCATGGCGAACTTCTCGTCGTCCCAGAGGATGTTGTGGCCGCGGACGGTGAGGTTGTTCTCCTTCGAGAACTTGAGCAGGGCGTCGGGGAGGGGTGTAGTTTAGGACGCTTTGGTTTAATTCGACGTAGCCCCTGAGAAGCGTCCGCGTAGTTACTTTAAAAGTGGAATTATACAAATCTACCACCTACCCTATATCAAATACAAAAATACCTAACTCCCTAAAAACTATACATTATATACTCAAATTATCTAAAATACCCCAACTTTTTCACTTTTACTCACCGAAAAGTGTCGCACCTCCGTGATCGGACAAAGTGCCCAATCGGTCGGACCGTGTCGGACCGTGATCGGACCGTGTCCGATCGTGATCGGATATGTCCGGACCGTGATTGGACAAGTGCCCGATCGGTCGGACCATGATCGGACCCTCCCGGTCGGACCGTGATCGGACCATCCGGTCGGACAATGATATTTTCAAGATAGTTATTTTTTTCCAAAATAGATTGACTTTATTGAAAAGTAGGGGTATTTTAGTCCGTTTGAGTAAATGATATAGTTAAATATAAGAATGTGGGTATAAATGTGTTTGACTTTTACCCAAATGAGCATTATATATACCAACGGGCTCTACTTTAAATATCAACATACGAAGACGTAGTAATATACTCCCTCCGTCCCGCTTATTTATGGCTCCAATTGGTTTCGGCATAGGAATTAAGAGAGTAGATGATAAAGTATGAGAGAAATAGTAGTAGATGATAAAGTATGGAGAGAAGATGAGTAAGATAGTGAGAGAGTATGAGAGAAAGGATGATAAAGTAGGAGAGAGAATGTAATAAAGTAGGAGAGAGAAGATGATAAAGTAGAAGATATGATAATAATTTTTTACCAAAATTAGGAAAGTGGCCACAAATAACGGGACACCCCTTTCGAAAAAGCTGAGCCACAAAATAGCGGGACGGAGGGAGTATATTTTCTTTTTTTGGTGGCAACTTACCCCGCCATCACATCACTAAGTCAAGTAAGAATGTAAAATATCATGTGCTCGTTTTTTAGTAAAATATTATGTGTTCTTAAAATGTTGCACTTAAACATCTAATGTTAAATTTTACTTGATTGGACAATACCATTAAAATACACTTCCTCGACTCATTCATCTTGGCTTCAAACTTTCAGTATAGTTATTAAGGTGAGGTAGATTTTAGTAGTAAAAATATGAGTTCTACAATTTAAACAAAGTGATTTAGTAGTAAATGTGTGGATCATAGATTTAATAAGTGAGTTTTAATAGTAAAGGTGGTGGTCCTACAATTTAAATAAATGGTTAAATGGGTATTAAAAATATAAAAACTTTCCATTATGAGTTGGAGACAAAATGAGTGGAAAAAACTCAAAAAGGAAATATAGGCAAGATCAATAGGACGGAGAGAGAAAATAATAAATCATAAATTTTATAATTTAGATTGTATTTTATATTTACAAGTAATTGATTAATTGTCGATGTATACATACAAGTGAATTTATTAATTCTCAATATCTAAGTATATTTTTTACAAGCAAATATATTATTTTTGCTTATGTAGAATTAAATATATAAATAAAAGTTAATAAGATAATGAATTTAATGAGTTGATGATTTGAGGAGTTTTCGTGCAACTTCTTTTAAAAACATAGTACATATAAGTTTGTACATCACCAACTATTCAAGATAATTTGTTAAATCTGTTCTTACCATTTCAAATCGTTTTCGAATACGGTGTATTGGAATCTATCGAGGAACCATTTTTGGTAGGTTGGATTATTGAGAATTCGTCTATGCATGGCGTTGCCCCACGGGAAATTGGGTTTCAATTGTTTGATGGACACGGTGGCGTTGGCCATTGGCTTCCCGTTTTGATCCACCGTTGTGAATTTTACCTTTGTTTTTCTTACCTGCAAAAACACACACACATATCTATTGTATTAGCGTTAAATTTATGATATTTTAGAATATTTCGAACCGAAAAATAGACAAGTATCTTATCTTCATTTGAAACTGTAATAACTATCATGTTTTAGTTTAATTGTAAAAAACACGAAAATCTCTAACGTATTTTTTAACTATACACGAGATTCGAATGCTCAACTCTTTCACAAGTTACTTTATTAATATGATGAACCGGCAATATTTAGTGTTGTTGGTATTCTAACTTCTGGTAAGTGGTTGATCTAGAGTTGATTTAATGTTCGATTCATGTTAGGGTCGATTTAAATTAATAATAATTTATTAATACGATGAAATATTCCTTATCATTGCGTCATTTTTCAAAAAAATACTTAAAATTCTGCTCTGTCATCGATGTGAGTAAATAAGGACGGCAAAGACTTGTCCTCATGGGATGATCTAGCGGTTGAGGTGGGTGGTCAGGGTTCAATTCTCACCAAGCCGTGCAGGTGTTCTTGTCACCCTGTCACATTAGGGGTGATTGAACCCTCCTGTGTGGTTTGCGCATCAGCGCACAAGGAGCGTGGTTTATCAGTAGCGGAAAGCGTAGCGTGCGGGTTTATGAATAAAAATAAAAAAAAAAAGGACGGCAAAGACTTTCATGCAATACTATTGACGTGCATCGGCGGATCCAAGAAAAGATGAATGGGGACAACGAATTGACCTTTTTATTATATTTTATATAAAAAAGGCTACTAGTTTGTTTTTCAATATTTTTGAATTTCCTCATCTCTTTCAAAATTATAAATTCCGTCTCTGTTTCATTTAGATTCACTCCTCATTATTTAAGAACACGAGAGATCGATCGTACCTTTTCTCGGCTCTCATCTTGGTGGGATTTCCACTCTTCCAGTGTAAATGCCTGCAGAGAGACACTATCCACCATAATATCCAACCCGGTGTTGTCCGTATTATCAAACCCTGTAACGTTGCAATGGGTCTGCAGTACACAAAAGAAACAAAATCACAAACATTTCACAAAGAACCCTAATCCCCAATTTAGGCATCTTCTAGAGAGAAAAAAGAGACCTCGAAATAGATGTTAGCTGGACCAGTAGTGTTGACCTCGAATCCACCTTTCATCATCTTCCAGCAACCAGTTTGGGCAAAAATCCACCCCGCCGTCACATTGTTGCCGTTGGCGGTCAGTATTCGCGCTTTAATCTTAACCTTATCCTTGTTTGCTTGCACCCACGCTGTAACAAAATTAATTAATTAATTTCTTATTTCTGGAAATTCCAACTTCGATTCCAATTTCAATTCCGATGAAGAAAAAACTGGAGAAATTGATCACCGGCGAAGGTGTAGATTTTCCCCGCTTCCAATTTGATGCTCTGAGAAACGCCATCGGTGTCGATCTTCCTGCCTGTGACGACGACGTAGCTGTTGCCGTCGGAGGATTTATCAGGTGCGATTTTAGCGACGCCGGAAGCCGTCCATCCCTTCACTCCGTCGATCAATTCCGGATTCACGATGATTCCTCCCTTTATACAGAGGCGGTTCCGGCTTTTTCACGCACTGCAATTTTTCGATCGACGAAAGACGACTGATTATTACGAAATCTACACTAATTTATGCTGAATTCTCCAATTGATTAAATGCATGAGACTTACTCCGATCGTGTATGAGTAATCATATGGCACCGCGAGCACTTGAAGAGCTGCGGAGCGAGAGAGAATGAGTAAATGGCGTGATGAGAGAGAAGTAGGGAAGGTAAATTATTACATACCTAATAATAGATTGAGAGTGAAAATGATAAATAAGAAAGAAGTAAGTGACGTCACCATGGTGGTAAATTTTTGTTTACCAGGAAAGCAAACATGTGTATTTTAGTTTATTTATATAGTGATGGCTGATGCGGTGAAGTTGGAAAATGCAATGTTTTTACAGTGCGCAGTGACTTTCGGGTATAAGGAAAGTACTAATGGTTTAAATTGCTCTTACAGTTACTATTTTTGGTTAAATATTACGCACTCTTTTTATCATCCATCCATGATCCATGCATGTATAACAGTATATGGAGGTGCTGTGTGTGACTCTAGATAATCTTATTGGTAATAAGTTTTAAATATTTAAAGTAAGTAAATTGTCAAGCCCGACATATGTCAAAGTCGTTTAGTATAATTCGTAGGTTGAGTCGTCGACTTATCGTACTCCAAATTTGTATACTTATCCAGACTTTTTTGTAATTTTTAAAAAATTACTGTAGTATTTGAATTTAATAACTATATCTTCTTCTCTTTATTTAAATATACTTTCGCGCTCATTTAAGTCGGTTTAAATACTTCCGTTTTTATCGTTATCTATTTTATCTATTCTCGTTATTTATCTTTCAAATACTTTATAGATAACATATAGTAGTATTTGAGGACGGAGTAGTATTTGTCATTGATTTTCTAAGGCCTTTGTCTTTTTATATCAATTTCATGCATGATTGGTTGGCATTGTGCCACGTGGCGTGTATATATCAGTATCAAGTGGTTCCTTTTATCTATAAAAAATCTCTATTTATTCTTCTGTTAATTAATCTTTAGGTGTGTCTCCACCCTAGCATAAAACAAATCGTATCAAGTAGCCTTAGCAGCTTTTTAGCAATTTCATCCATGGAGATAACCATAGTAATGAAAAGTTCACTTTCTTCATTCCCTCTTCAGCCAAAACAATTTAATCACCCAAACACGCCGTTAATCCATACGACACACCGCAATCTCAATTCATCCCCTAATAATCGAATCACACCAGAAACCCATTTCAAATCCGAACTAAACCAACAAAACCCAAATCAAATCAGAAGGAATTCTACTGCCAAATTCGACCAAAAATCAATATACGAAGACACAAACAATCTCGAAGATTACGTGCCCACGATGTCTGAGATCATGGAGTCATCTCGATTGCAGAATCTCGATCTTCAACTTCAACAAATTGGGCCGTTCTTCAGGATTACCGCGAAAAGCTTGGAATCAGGAAGGGAATTGGGGAGGGCGGAGGGAGTAACTAGGGTTTGGTTTGGAGGTAAGATTCTGCATTTGGATTCGATGAAGCTGCAGAGAGAGACGATTGAGATGAAGAAATCCATATTTGGGATCGGATTGTTTCTCGGAGCTGTGGCGATTAGGTTTGGATATGATTGTGGATGCACAAAAGCGGAGCTGCTTGCTATCAACGATTCTGAGTTGTACCATTCCAAGGTACAACCATCTATTGCACACTTATTTTTATTTTACTCTTTTTGTATTTATTTATGTCCTCTTTCTTGTCATATTATTATTCTTTCTTTTTTAAAATAGTAAAATATTTTTAATTAAAATGAAGTGGTCCTTCTCTTTTCATTCTTTCACCATTTTTTTATTATTCATCTATCTCTTTCCATTATGTTGTTTGAATTCGGAATTATGATTTTATCTTTTTAAACTTTAGTTATTTTTTAATATAATATAAAAAATATATAAAAAATAACTTCGCTTTTTTTTTATTATTTAAATTAAATTTTTTTTTTTTTGGGGAGGGGGATATTATATTATATGCTTTATGATAAAATTTAATTTATTCATGATTTTTTGATGATGTCATAAATTGCAGCTTGTGAGGTTTTAAACTAGAGATTAGGATTCAAGAAAGTGTATGAGGTGAGAGGCGGATCATTAGGGGATATGATTCATATGTTAGTTTGGGGTGGTGTTGGGACTCGCATGGATGCCAATCTTGAAGACCTCATGATCAAATGGTGTTCAAGATTCAAACCCAATGTTTAATCGGTCCGGTTCGTGGTTAATCAAAAATTAGGTCTATATTAGATTTGGTCCGATTGTCTAGTATTTGATAGATTTTATATCAAGGCATTTTTTTTTATGACGAGGAAACTGCGATCGCTACTTTTGGTGCCATGCATAGATAAACTTCGTTTTATACGCAAATAAATTCCAAGCTACACAGGAGAATTAAATCCTAACGTGACACAAATTTATTGTGTATTGTAACAGTGGTGGAGCCGCATTAAAGGCAACAGTAGCACACGTCAGAATTCTATTTCAGCTATTGAAAGTTTGAATTTATAGTTCTATTGTCTAACTAGATTTGCACTCTCGAAATAGCAACTTGTATCACTAATTATAAATTTTAAATCTCCTTTACTTATTATTATATAGTAAATACGAGAAAAGGTATTACGTGACACCCGAACGGCCGGCGAGTTGGCCGTGGAGTGAACCACCAGGAAAAGCAACGCCACCGGCTGCCGCAATCCATACGCCATGACACAAAATTGGAAGGCCATTTGTATTGTGATATTTCTATTGGATTATGTGGTGATTTCGAACCAACAAACAACATAATTTAAAGAAGAAAAAAATACATATTGAAATTATTTTATGCACTTATAAGTATAATACACAAGGTCGACTTTAGCTTGGCGAGTTTCACAACACCATAAAAATATAATCGTAAATTCAAAATCATTGTGATTTAGTAATTCTTGATATAATTTCTTAATTGAATAACTGTATTATTATAACGAGGGAGACAAATTTGAGAGTGAGATAAATATTCCAATTTGCCTAAGTTATGATTTTTAAATTTTCTATAACGTGATGTACTTTCATGTGAATAGTTTTAAATTGATATTGTAAAAAAAAAAAAAAAAAAAAAAGAGCGAATTTTTCACCTATTCGCAAAATTAAATAATTTGGTTAATTAATGTGATGCCTACTGTTCTTGGGAGTTATTACACCACATCCAACTATAATCCTACACGCAATTAGTCTATTATATTGTATTAGATATTTTTAAATTCGTTTATTTATTTTATTAGTTATGTTGATTAAACATACTATTCATAAATTAAACCACGAGGAACAAAAGGTATAATTACCTATATTGTAAAAGACATGTCAAATAAAAAGTAATTGTATTGACACGGAACGAGATATAACACGGTTCGTGCTGGACATCGAAATGCTGCAACTTATAAAATAAATAAAAAATAAATCAGACCCAAGATTGCAGAAACAATCTCAAAAACCAAGGGCTTAATTAGACAGAATTAAAGTATCTAATACAATTACACAATTGGAAAAACTTGTAGCTCAAATTTCGAACAGTAAGAAATCAAACCTATCCCTTAAAATACCAATTAAAAAACATGCGTAAAACATGCTTTAATTGTAGCATTTTCAAGAGTGGCAGTTCTGGATTTTATATACAAGGACGGAACAAACATCATGCTTTCAATTCAGTCACCTCTCCTACTCCTACTTTCCTGCAAAAGTGACCATTCTGCACACACCCTCCGCCCTCCGGCGCCATTCTGACGAGTCAACTCGCCGACCGGGTCATGTCGTCCCAGTGCCATCTCTCAACCCTTGAAGGCAAGCATGTAATGTTCTCTGCACACTTTCCGCAACCACCCTCAGCCTTCCCAGATTAGTATCTCCACCACTAGTTCCATTCACCTCCACAGTTCTTAACACTCTCTGTTTCGATTTCTCCCAGTCGTCCGCACGCAGCCAGCAAGCGCGGCCGCCGTGGCTGCCCTCCATGCCGAGGAAGGATACAATTGAGTTATCACCAAATGTGTATCTTAACCTAACAGAGACACAGTAAGGCAGCCAAGCGGCTCCACCGGCCGCGTTTAGACGCGGTATGTGGGCCGGATCAAGAACCACGGTTAAGGCGAAATCGACCGAGTTATGAGCAGGGTCATAATGGATATTACTTTTGGAGATTGAAGAGTTATCAGATACCCCTTCTCTGTTGTACCCCATGTGATTCTCGAGGCATAGCTCGATACGGGATTTCTGCGCGAGAGCAGCGTCGGCTCCTTGCCCTTGAACTAACCCTTTCTTCCATGCAATGAGTTTCAGAAACTCTCTCAGAACTGAGATTGGGAGAGTTAGGAGGGTGATGAATGAAGCAACTCGAGAAGCATCATATGGCTCTGAAGCAACACGGCGACTGAAGTAATCGCAGATCTCTCCTATTTCGGATTGAGTTAACTCCTCTTGTGCTGCAGCTGGGTTTTGTTGCTGCTGCTGAGAATGATGAAACCTTTTCACACTGAGGACTTGGAGAAGGAGTTGAACTCTATGAACGCTAACAGCAAACACATAGCCTCTGCAAAAGCATTTCTTCGTATTAGAAACTAAAGGCAAACAAGAAATCGCATAGAAACACAATTACTTCAATTCAATCTTACCCAACAAAGAAACGCAAGGCTGGCTGCTCCTGATCCAAATTCAATAAAGCGCCTTCATTATCCTTCAAAATCGACCCGAGGATCTCCTTAAGAAGGTCTGGTAATTGTGCAAATAGCCACAGTACTCCAAGATACTTAAGAATACCTCTCAAGACCTTCTTGAGTGCTACAAGAGGAACCCATCCTCCACCATAACCTCCATCATCCCCAAGACCGATGATAGCGGTATTGAGTTCTCCCCTCACATGAGCAGGGACACCAGAACCCGGTGGCCTACGTAACGGGCTAACCATGGGTAAATTGGATGTTCCCGGAAGAGCATTTCCTATACGGTTCAATGCAGCTATAGCATTTCCTGTTCGAGATATCGCAGCAGCGCTTGAAAGGTTGGCTCTGTTTCCAGGAGTAGCTGACAGCTGTGGAGCTGAGCTTGTGCTGGGATTATTTGAGTTGGACAATCCAAGTCCCTGTTGAGCAGATGGGAAGTTGGAATCTATGCCGTTCAATTCTTGAGCAACGTGTTCCATGATAAAAGGTCGAAACTGTGGGCATGGAAGGGATCCTCCAATAGATGGACCAACTTTGGGTGGGGTAGCTGGTTGCAACCAGACTTGATCTCCAGCAAAACACCGCATGTCAACTGCGAAATTTTTGCGGTATATAATCCTAATCCAATATGGGCCTCTTAGTACCACAGAAACATCGATAGGCAGTAACGAACTGGGAACAATTCCGGGACTACCTCTTCCAGCAGCAGCAGCAGCGGCAGCTGCTGCCGCCGCAAACACAGCTGCTGTATTATGAGTTCCGATAGGGGCTGATTGAGTAGTTACGCCAGGATTACCCCCAGGAGCAGATGAAACTTGACTAGCATTTGTGTTGGCACTACTAGGCGGACCCTGAGATGGCACATACCCAGTCTGCTTTAGACTAGATAAAATAGGTGTGATGCCAGGGATTCCAGAAACAGGGGCAGCTCGTGCAGGCCTTGTCGCAGCAGCAAGAGCATGCATTGGTCCCGCAGTCAATCGAATGCAATCCAAAAAAGGATGCAACCTCCCCTCCATTAATGAAGTCTTCAAGAAACTGTCCAAAAACAAACATAAAAATAAATGATCAGCAAAATTTAATGATTGCAAGGAGCACAACCAAGTCGAGACAATTCCTAGTAGTGCAAATAATATACAGTAGCATTCAGATGCAACACATCTAAACTTCTTTTTGAGCAGTTCCTTAGATATGATATGGCATGAAGAGAACATCGAATGATTAATAATGTACAAGTAACTATTTTCGCTAATGTCTAATCCTCCTCACGAATAATGAAACTTTAATTGTGTGCCTAAGTATTAACAGACCTTAGTATGAGGCCTAATTGTGTGCCTAAGTATTAACAGACCTTAGTATGAGGCCAGAGCTGGTCGGGAGAAACATGCATTCTACAGCCCTCTTTACCAGACTCCCACTCGACGACAAAGCGAGCAAGAACCCCTGACCCAAAAATAAACCACAAACTTGTAAGTCCGACAGCCTCGATTCTAAAAGCTTTTCTCATCTGTTCGGATAATTTTTCAGAACCCTCTGTCGAATTTTTTGATCCAAAAGGTGACTTGCTATCTGAGCTTGCATTGCTATCCTCTATCTTCTCATCAGTCCTTGCACCAAGTAGTTTTTGCATTCCAATCGCGAAAGTCCTAGCATTGGAAAGTCTTTGTATATCAGCCACTAATTTTTCAATACTATCACCCTCCACAGAGTTGTAACTCAACACAACACCTTCAGAATCGTAGCGAATATGAGAATCCACATCAGATGTGTTAGCTATTCGAACACCAGAACCCCATGGAGTAGTATTGCTTCCTTTCTGAAGCTCCCACAAGTCTTTATAGTGTGGGTCAATAATTTTCACATCCCAGTACAAACTTCCAGGTCTGCCCAGCCTTAAACATATATACTGCCATGTATCCCCTCTAGAAAAAGGAAGCCGGAACCACAAGTTTGAGGACGCACTTCTCAGACCCACTTCTTCAACATAGGGGATCTCAAGTGCCTCCATCTGACTAGTCAATCGAGCATGTTTTATACACAATGAGCAATGCCTTACTATGTGAAGAAGAGCAGAGACATAAATACTAGGAGAGGCATTGCCCTTATTTGCTTCAGATATAAGATTTGCAAAACTGTGTCCTCCAGGTTTATTTGGATGGTGGCAAGAAACAAGAGACTGTGCCTGAAGAAGTTGAGTTTGGGGCACCCCCTTCTTTTTCCTTCTCTTGTTAGACGTTTCATTCACTTGAGAGTGGAGTGAGGGAAGGGACTTTAACATGTCAGACACAGTGCGCTTTCGGGGTCTTCCATCTTGTTTAGGGACATTTTCTTGATTTGAGTTCTGGAAAACTGCAGAACCCAGATCAGGAGCTGAGTGAGGGAATCAAGGAGAATGTCATCAAGAGTAAACGAGTGGGAAATACAACATAAGAAAAAGAGGCAATAAAAAATAAAATAGATGGCCGCTTACCTGTGGGAGAATCAACCCATGGGTTAGCATAGCTACCAGACACAGCATCAGCAGGAAAGCTTTTAGGTTCATTAGACTTTGCATTCATTACTGAGACGGGAGGGGCAGGATGCTGCACTGGAGGCAGATTTCGAGCTGAGTGAAGCCCAGATACGGTAAGCTGGTCATCCATTATACCATAAGAACCAAAGCCACCAGAATGTGGCGATCTCAGAGCAGCCAAATCTTGATCTGACTTTGAACCTGTTAATTTCTTGACAGCTTGGTTTTTCACCAAATTTGAGGGTAGCAAATTGGTGGGTCCAGACTGCATCGAGCCCTTAAAATTGCTCAGTGCATTTTGCATTATTTGTCCTCCTTCCCAGTTAGGGGATGACATCGAAGGATTTATATTCTGGATATTCGTAGTACCCAAGCCAAAACTGGATGCCGAGGACAGAACAGATGCAGAAGAGGCATTCTGTCCATTTGACCCTTTCTCAAGCTCAAAAACTTCATCAACAATAGAAGAAAAACTAATAGGGACATTTGATCGAAGCAACGAGCCCTCCAAGCTAGAGTTCGAAGGAATGCCATGTTCAGATGTCTCATTTGCATTAACATCACTGGGAATTGATTGCATCTTCTTATGGTCAAGAAGGCTCAAACTGAGTTCATCATCACACATGTGCATTCGACTAATATCCAAGTTTTTTTACTCGAACAACTTTGCTGATGTCACCAAATGGCTCATGTTTTCCCGAAGATTCAACCTGAACTTCAATTAACTTGGGACAAGGTTTGAATTCATTATCAAGCTGCATCAACAAGAAATAAGAGCTTCCACACTCAGGGAATCCCATGACCAGTGAATTAGAGTCTTCTGCAAGGGTTTTGGGTAATTTTGCTGCAGTAAAGCCATGTTCAAATACCTGCAAGCAGATATGAGCATACCTAATTATTAGTTTCCTTATATGCCATACTTATCGGAAGACACCCTCCTTCCAACAAAGTAATATGCTATTACTGGCATCGAAAAAATCTCAACTTCCATTTACAATGTTTCATAACTCTCTTAGAATAATAGGTATAAATAACAACACAGAACTAATACATTAGGCATCTATATTAGGGAAATAAAGAGTGATATTTAAACATAAAAACCAAGTACAAATTGAAATCTCAATAGCTATCTTTTGTATAGCAATAGAAGTTCCAGGTCAAAATTCATCTTAAAGGTACTCAAAATCTCAAAACTTATACATACCTCAAGACCCAAGAATCTTCCAATGCACGCAAATAAATGTAAAATATAATTCCTCCTCAAGTTTATAAAAGCCTTGGTTGCAGTAATACTTCCCTGGTTCAGTGCCTCTTCACACTCTAGCAAAGTTTTTGATGATATAATATTTTTTAAAGAGCGAAGAATAAAGCGACCATTCCTGCAAGGTAAAAGGAGACACTGTCTTAAGTTCTTATGACCAGGAAGAACTCCCAAAAAATGCAATTGCTGCAATCGACCTGTATTTTCTAGCTTTATTTAATTAATTCTTTCATTTTTACATATATGTTGAATGCTTGGCAAAAATCAAGAGTCTTCGAACCTCGATACTGCTTTCTCATCAAAATAATATTTTAGATATTTTAGTTAGTACTCTTGCCTTGCAAAGAACAGAATCCCCACATTATACAGTAAACAGAAAGCGACTGGAAATAATAAAAGAGAAAAAACTGAATTACTTATATAAGAAACTGAAGAGCATAGGCACTGTTAATAGAAAAGGAAGTAAAGGAAAACCTTATGTTTATTCCAAGAGTGAAAAATGAAGAACCATAGGCACGCACGCAGAGAACTTCCTGGTCATCATGCTTCTGCAAATTTGCATTGTCCATCTGTCAAAACAAAAATTAAATCCTGTTTTAAGAGTGAACAATCGGGATATATGAAACAATTAAAGAGGGGGGACAAATTAGAAATACCAATGTATATGAACAATTCAGCCGCTATTGGGCTTGGTTTTAATAACAAAAGAAGTCTGCAGATATAACTGTAAAGCTGCCGAATAACTAGATGATTGATTGCGATCACATCCTTTCGAATAAATACCAAGGAGTGACACTATATCACTACTTACTAGCATAATGATTGATTGTGATCACATCCTATCGAATGCATAATATATATATATATATATATATAAAGTTCCTCCTTGCACAGAAAACACAAATAATAAATAAAATAAGAAAATGATTTAAGGGTCTATTTACTGACTACAGAAACCTCATTTGATAAAGAAAGATTAAGATAGTACACAACATTATTATGATTAGTACCTTTCCATAATCAGGTTCTGAGTCATCCAAATGAAATTTAATTTGGACATCTCCGGAAGTTCTATTGATTTGTCTATTCTTCTCCACTTCCTTATAAATCTCAAGCAGGCGAGTATATCTACTACAGTTTATGGCTCTCAGCAGTAGCAACTCAACATCTATACAACTTTGGTTGAAGTTAAAATCCGCCTCCTTGCCAGTTTGAGGATCAATTACAAATGTGCTATGCAAACACTTTATCTGCATATCTGAGCCTGGTTCAATTTTTAAGAATGGTGATCCCCCCTGCTTCAGATGAAGCATTACTTTTATCAAGCTCTAACCAGTATATGATTTTCAATCCAGGAGTCCGTAAAACCAGAAGAATCAGTTTCTCCATCTTGCGCACCATGGGTGAAGACCACACTCCCTCCCTGCCCTACAGCGCCATCCGATATGAGTTCATAACGAATTGCATCTTTCCACCTGCCTTGCCGAAGTGATTGCACTTGTTTTGTAACAATGTCCATAGTAAGGGAAACACAGAGCTCATGAAGAATAATATACAACGTCGTGAATGGCGATTCCGATGCAGCCATTCTGCGTTCCAAATCATCTCCAAGGGCATGCCGCCGTGATTCTTCCATCTTCACGGGTCCACTTCTCTCTCCGACAAGCAATTCCAAATGTAATATTCTCCACATAGATAAGTGACCTCGATAACCAAGTGTAACTAGAATTTTGAATTCCCCATCAACACGAAGCAAGACGACACCATCAGAGACATTAATTTCAGTAAGTTCTTTTGGTAGTGAAACTTCAAGTAACTTTGACCTAACAAGTGTATCCAGTTTCCTTAAAGCAGGACCTTGCTGCTCATCATTCAATGTGCCCTAACGTGCCCACATCTTCTATGCATTTTGGTAACCGCTCATACGTTCCCGTAAGAAGAACCTCAATGGCAGAGGGCACATCATAGTTAGGAGCACGAGCTTGTTGTAGCCCCTCATGCATGAAAAACATGGAATCTGCAGCTTGAGTGAAACAAGTTTCATGACTTGATAGAGTTGATGCAAGTTGTTGACAATACTGTATCAAAGGAACCTGCAACTCCAATAGCAAGATTCAAGCAGTTGAATAAAACTTTATTTTCTTCACCCAACCACGAATAAAAGAAGGTTTAATAACATATATACTCTTGAAAACTAGGTAAGCACAAAAAACTATTCCGGGAATGAAGACAACAAAACTAATAAGGTCATCAGATAATTTTGGAAAAGCAACTCAAGTAAATTGTGTATCACCTATCTAATGAGCTACTAATCAGAGCTAAGTTCGATGATATGTAGAGTGAAAAACACTATACATTTTCTTAAAGGTACAACCTAAATAAATGAGGCCCGAAGAAAACCTAAAGGGTACTGATAATATAATTCGTGTGAGTATTTTGGCCCCAGGTAAAATGTGATTCCTAACACACACTTCTTCCTTTTCATTCTTTTATGGGAATCAGGACTTCTTGTGAGAATGTAAAAGTGATCCCTAACAGACTTCATCCTTTTCATTCTTTATTATCGGAAACCATGCAAAACCAAGCACCAGGAATGCTGTCAAAACGCCAGGTTTTTCACTAAATCATGGTTATTTCAAATCAAATTTGGTGCCAGAAGGAGAGCAATTAAATACAGCAGAAGTTAAGTGCAAGCTATAGGATTCCATTGCAAAACTAATGAGCATTCAGGACAAAGTTATGTCCAGAAATAGGTACATAGGCATTCAAGTTATATTTTTAAAACCTTGACCTAAACCCCAAGAAACTCCCCACCCACACTCTAAGCCAGAAGGAAATCAGAACATAATAGCTCAGACTGTAAATCATCAGGACACTTTTTGTAGAAAATCATTAAAAGGAAAAACAATGTATAATCACATAAGTTTCTCTTTTTACTTCCCATAAATAATTACCAGGCCCCAATTCATTCTAGCAAAAAGCATAACATTTCTCCAAAGTAGGTCGAGCTTTGATAAATTAAATAGCAACAGAATAACAAATAAGTTTTGAATCTACAACAAATATTCAGAAACAATCACAGAAAACCACACTATTCCACAAGTGATTCTTATGAATAATCCTCCGATATTACCAAATCATTTACCTAAATTAATCAAATATTACTACTTTATCTCATATTTAATCAAAAACTCCCGCCAGTTAAACTGCACATCTTTCCTATGAACCTAAAAAACACCTCCGCCCTCCCCCATTATTAAATTATACTCATATAAATCGAGTCTTTCATGATTCAGACTGCAAATCATAAAAACGTACAGATAATTTTAACTTATCAAACGGATAACTAATTATATCTTTGAATCCCACTTCAAAACATGTCTGATCTCTCCAAAATACGGACTTACACAGAATTTCCCTAAATATCCAACTCTCGTCATTTATATCCAAAAGATAACCTAAATTCTTTAGTATTTCAAACTGAGTGAATCCACCATAAGTCCAGAGCAACTATACAGACTTAACCCTCTGCCACTACATTGCGCATACACATCCAAACAAGACCTGAAAGAGAAAATACAGGAGAGAGATAAACGATATATAAAAACACCTGCTGGCACCACTTGGCGAGGACATCGAGACGAAGCATCCGCTGCTGCGTCTTAACAATGTACTTCAGAATCATAATCTTCTTTTCCGAATCTGACAACGAATCCGACGACTTCGATTTCTCCACCAATTCCTTCAATGAGACGTAGGATTCCTCCGCGGCCCGTCCCACCAGAGCCGCGAAATCCACCGTCTCCTGCCCTACCTCCGCCATGATTCTCCTTAACCCCTAATTGAATTCTCTGAATTACCGCTTGATTGCAAAGAATCGTACTGGCCAAGAAGATGAAGAAGAAGTCATCGGAGCATGAGGTTTCTCGATCTCTCTCTCCCCCCTCTCTCCGTTTAGCCTTTTAAATATTTTTTTCCTTTTTCAGTCGTCTCTGAATTTCTCTTATAAGTCAAGAGTTGTGGGTTCGGGCCGACCGGCCCGTTCTGTCGTATAAACCCGTTTGGCCCAATCTAAATTGATATTTTATTATTATTTTATTAATAATCATAATCATAATAATTACGATAAAAAAATTTGATTTTGTTCATGTAATTTAACGTTGTCAATTCGGTTAAACTGATTCAAACTGAAACATTAGTTCTCTAACTTCCAAATATCAAATCGAAATATTTCAGTTCATTCCAATTTTTAACTATAAAATAGTATTATCAGTTTGTTGGCTTCCCAAAATTCCAAATATTTGATTATATTTTTCATCTTAAAATTAATTTTACTACATGCAAAATATGAGGTATCGGAATAATCCTATTTATGGAGTAAATTAAATCTTGAACACGTCAAAACACTTAACAATTTGTGTTTTAAAATGTTTATTCCTCGAAATATCTTAAAAAAGATAGAACGTGTTTAATTATTTAATTCTTATGATGATTAATTACACTGATGCAAATATGTAGTAGCAAAGAGAAGATGATGCAAACGCTTTTTAAATCTACTATTTTAATATAGATACTATAAGAAAAATGAATTTTCTACAAATATTAATATATTTTTTGTTCAGTTTATTTAATATTTTTCCAATAATACCAAAACAAAATTGATTGCTTTGCTTCGGTTAATTGATCCAATTGACACCATCAAATGACTTGTCTTTTCATTTTTTTTTTACTGTTCTTAAGTTATTGTTAATACAAAGTATACAAAATATAAAATGGATGCGTGAAGTGCCCAATAATAAAAAATAAAGGATACATTACTAAAATTGAAATTTTATATAATAATAACATTGACAAAAAAATTAAAAAACCACACGATGTGTACCTCTCGAGATACACTGGGAAGGAGCGTTGCATATTCTCAAATATCTTACAAACTGTCTTAATCTTTGTATCCAATACCAAATATCTTACAAGATGTTTTAATCTTTGTATCCAATACCAATGAAACATAAATAATGGGACGGAGGGAATATTATTTACGGCGCAACAAGAAATGAGCACGCACATGGTTTAATTACCTTGATTTCTAATTTGAGCAGCTGCAGCAAATCAATAAATAAAACTAATGTTAACAGATTGAAACATCTGCAGCAAAAGATTCAAGAAAAACATAAACATTGAGCAAGCCAATATCAATCATTTCAAGCAAAGCTCACAATTTCCAATAGTTTGGAGGAAAGCCTTACATTGGCAATATCATTCATTGTCGGAGAAAGAGAGACATAGTGGTGAAGGTGAGAGGCGGGACCAGATAGGTCGTGGGTTTGATTCCCACCAATACAACTATGTGTCACATTAAGAGGTGGTTGAAGCGGCTGCGAGGTTTCACGAATAAAAAAAAAAAAGTAATACAGACATGAATCGAACATTCAAAACGAAACAACAGCAACTCAGACATATAAGAAATTTACAAGAATAAATATAATTTCCCCTTCAAATATAAATAACATTTGGTATCTGCAAAGATTGAAAAGTTACCTCCAAAACAAACACCACAGAGATAGGGAGCAAGCCAACAGAAAACGGTATCTGCAACCAACACACATCGACTTCACAGAAAAAAGCCTCAGCTGATCAAACAATGAAAACATAAATATGAAATTAAATAAACGGAAAGGAGTCCCCTCTACTTCCAAACCAACCCCCAATTTTACCAATTTTCACCGACTCAAACCGCCATAGCCAACTGCTTTCCTGTCTAGGAAGAACCCTCAACCCCCAAACATCCCACATAAATCACAAAAACACCAAAAAAAAACAAAAAAAAAAAAAAAAAAACAACCCTCAAAAAACACTCCACCTCCAGACAACCAGAGGATGCCAAACACACGACGCTCTGTCCCAGAAGTTAGTTCAAATCGGCACCGTCAAACGGAATCTGTAACAACACCGTGATAGAGAACCAAAACGAAAGACAACATCAAAAAAAAAAAGTGAAGAATGCTAACAGGAAAGGAGCAAACTACCTTGAAGACGTAAAGTGAGAAGAAAGTAAACGGAAATTCCCCATTTATATCGAAATCAAAATGAATGATTTTACAAAACAAGGAGTTGATAAATCGTGTATTTGCACATAATGGAGAGAAGAAAAGAGATTGGACGCTAAAACAAGAAAGTAGAGCAGGAAATATAAGACTACAGGCATGCCGAGCACGACTAGAAGAAGCTGTTGTATTGACTAGTGAGAGTCTCTGAGATTGGAATAGAGCTCGAAGACCGACGGAGCTTCTCAACCTCGTACCAAGAGTTGAAGACAGATTCATGCTTGTCCGTGCCGGAAGACGCGAGCTGTATGTCAATGCTACAATCTACAGATCCTCCTCTGTTTTTGCAACTGTTAGTTCTGATGGCACAGTCTTGATTCTTGAGGCAGATCCTCCTCTATTTTTCTACTTCTGCCATTAAGATTAGTTATAAACATGGGATATAAATGAATGCCACAAATCACCCCAAGCATAGAAGAACAAAGTAATATTAATTCTTTGTCACGTGTCACAAAAATTCACAAAATCTCCCATAGAGTTCAAACAACAAGACAACAAAAACTTTACTAAACGTAGTAAACAAAAAAAAACGCTGTTAACAAAAATCTGATGCATTGTTATTCCACGGATCATTTTCTAACCATGGTTAGATAGTCTAAAACCCCAGATAAGCAGTCTGTTGTTTCACAAGGCATCTTGAGACTAACCCAAAGTGTAAGGAAAACCATGCAAGAATTATATCATAGACTCATAACCAGATATATATTATCAGACTATATATTAAAGCTTTCAGGGATGGTCCACCTTCGACATGTCGGGGGAGCCAACCTCTTATCATTGTGAAAAATATGGAGCAGTGCCACAATCAAATTCAACTTTGAGGGGAAAATAAAGATAACTAAAATTCATTTTTAGCCAAGGATTATGTTCGATTTCCTGGTTTGTGACACTTACAAATATTAGAAAGACACTGATTGATCAATAAATCTTTGTCTGATTTGGAATCAGTTCATAATACTTTCAAGTGTATACCAAATTACCAATCACTAAAAACCAATTCTGGTTAGTCATTATTGCGAAAGAGAAGGTGTGACACTGGCACAATCCCAAAACACATCCACAGGTGGATTTTCTCCAAACCATCATAAATCCGAGCAAATGCATTACAAGTGCTAATTAATCTAAGAATTCCCATTCTCCGGACCCTAACCGTGCGACAAACAGCTGTTAGTAGCAACAAATAGATCAATGCCAATTTCCTAACAGAAAGATTAAAGCATTTTCAACAACCAAAAAGCAACAGTACTCGAGATTAAACTGACGAGAGTGTCTCAGAATCCCAGAACGTAATAACAATCAATGCAACTAACATAACGCTATCAAGCAACTATTCTGAGGCTATAGCATAAGAGAGTAATAGTACCGGGAAGAAGTTGGAGGTATTGATGGTGAGAAGCGAGATCTCGTCGACTTTAGGGAGGAAAACGGAGAGCTGAGAGTTGGAGGGATGCCCGGGGCGGTGGTCGCTGTTGCAAATCTAATATTAAAATCAGTGAAGAAGAAGAAGCATAATGTTGTTGCTCGCTTGCAACTGATGGCTGTGTTCAGTAACCGTTGGATCATCTGTTCTTGTCATCAACGGATACTTATAAACTCGCGTTTATGTTATTACGTTTTTTACTTGTTTTGCAATTTCAAGTTCGGTAAGTTGATTAGGTTTTTTTTTAGCTAGCCTCTGCACTATATAAAGTGCTTGATGTACTCTCTTTTTCACAGCAGCAATAATATTTCAGTTTCCTCTTTTTTCGTTTCCTTCTCCTCAGATCTAGATTTAGATCTAGATCCAGATCTGAACTCCATCTCCTCATGTTCATCTTTCAACATGGTATCAGAGCGATGACTTGTTAGCCCCTGTTTCTTGCTCCAGCTACTGTTTCTTTCCTCCATGGTTCGTCCTCCTCAACTTTGCTTGGCCGCTTTGTCGTCCAGGCACTCCCTCGGTGAATCCGACTCAGGAAAGGTGAATCTCACACCAACATCCCCGGATCTCACGGTTCTTCTTCCCAAACTAGCAAAATCAAGGATGTTTTTTGCTATTTCTCCGCATGATCATGCCGGAATTAAGCTAGTTGGAGCTCAATTCAATGGCTCCAACTATTATGCTGGAGCGAGCGATTCGTCGTGCGCTTGCGGCACGGAACAAACTTCCTTTCATAGATGGTAAGATTCCCCAACCTACCTCAGGAAGATGATAATTATCACGAGTGGGTTCAAGCGGACTATCTTGTTGCTACGTGGATTACCAAGTTTGCATGACTCAAGCGTTTGTGATTCTTTTGTTTATCTTTGAATCCTCTTATCACTTGTGGCAAGTGCTCAAACAAAGGTATGATCAAAGTAACGGATCTAAACTTTTAAAGCTTAAAAAGGAGTTAAATTCTTTTACTCGGGGTAATCTTCCGAGTCTTAGCCTATTACATTTAGATTAAATGTGTTATGGGATGAACTTGAACTTCTTACGCCTCGTCCCACTTGTATGCATGGAAAATATACTTGTGGTCTTGCTTGGTAAGGTTCTTTGCGGTTCGGGGAGAGTGAGCGTTTATTTCGAGTTTCTCCTTGGACTTCATGATGGTTATGAAAGCGTTCAGTAGTCAAATACTTGTCCAAGATCCCTTACCATCTATAGATCGTGCATACTCTCTAGTTGTATCCGGTGAGGACTCCAAGAAAGTTACTCACATGAATTTGCCTACCTCGACCCGCCTATTATGAATGTTGAAAGTGCCTCTTCTGCGCTGTTCATGAACAACTTCACTGCTATTTTGCCGAAGGCCGCTTCTAACACATCTCGTGACAATAGCAAAACCTCTTACCAAAGGCCTCATTGTCAAAAGAAGAGAGAAAGAAATTAAAATGCTCATCTTGTGAAAGATTGGGCCATGAAAGGGGTGAATGCTTCAAGCTTAATGGAGTACTGACGTTGGTTTAAAAAATTCGAGGAGGCTGACCACTAAAGGGGGAGACAAACCTTGTGACCACAATCGAAGACAGCGATGAGAAATCTATACCCCAAGACTCTGCAAAAATGATTCGTGACTTAGAAATGGCTCTCAACAAGCTAAAGGGATGCGTCTCCTCTCCTGCCCGGTGCCAACACCGTTCACACTTACACTCCCCTGGATGCGCTTGACAAACATTATGCTTTTAGTCTCCATGGTGATCTCAAAAGGAAAGTATATGGATCATGGACTGCGGTGCTAGTAGCCACATCTGCTTGCAACTCGATCTCATTGCGATTTAAAACCACTCGATCCACCACGAGTGTGTGTATCTTCCTAATGGTGCGTCTCATTTCATTTTTGAAGTGGCGAGTTGTTGTGAACAAGGATATTATGCTTGAAGATGTTCTCTATATTCCTCAGTTCACTCACAACCTTATTTCTACCTATCAATTAGCAAATGATCTGTTTGTAGAATGCGAGATATAGGCCCACACACTTTGTGTCATACGAAGTTAGACAATGACCGTATTCTGCATTGGAAGAGTCTAGGTCGACTATATGTTACGGATCATCGGTCGCTTTGTTCCTCAATCAGTCAATTTCAATCATCTTGATAAACTAACTCTCCTTGACTGGCATGTTCTCCTTGGTCATGCCTCTCTTACTGCATTGAAGCATGTGCAAGCTATCTCTAAACTTCTTTGGAGATACCGGCGATGAAGGAACTTCATAGAATCATGTGAAGTGTGCCCACAAAGCCGAGCGGTGCGAAATCCACTTCCCCGCCTAAACGAGAAGAAGTGATAAATTATTTCAACTAGTTCACACCGATGTACGGGGACCATATGGTGGTGAAAGCATTACAAACACACCCTTCATGCCGTTGTGGTTGAAGATCATTCAAGATGCACTGGACCTTTCTCATGACATCTAAACACCAGGTGCGCTCTGTTCTCGGCAATTATATCAATCTTGTTACTACACGGTTCAACAAGAAAATCAAACTATAAAGGCGATAATGGCTCAGAGTTCATAAACAATCGGGTGGAGAATGCATTTTGAGACCCATGGAATTAAGCATGAAAAAAGGCACGTGCCTATTCTCCTCGAGAGAATGGCACCGTTGAAAGGAAGCACGGGTCTCTTCTAGAAATAGCTCGTGCACTCATGTTCCAAGCTAAAGCCCACGAAAAGTTTTGGTCCTACTCACTCTTGTGTGCCACACGGATTCTAAACCGACTTCCAAGTAAGGTACTAAACTAGAAAACCCCCTTTGAAATTACGTGCAAGCAACATCATCGACCTCTACGCTTTGCAACCATTTGGAAGTCTTGTTTATCTTTGCAAACATTTTACCTCACAAAAGGAAGTTTGACTCTCGTAGCTCTAAATGCCTTTATCTCGAGTCCTGCCTCGATCACAAAGGCCACACACTATTTGATCTTGAATGCGAAGCTGTGTTTATCTCGCGGGATGTCAAATGTTTTCCTAACATCTTTCCCTACCACACCTATCCCGATACCCCCTCTTTCCACGATACATCTACCCCTCAATTAATTCCATCTTCCACTACCATATATATCGAAAATGACTCCTCCTCATCTTCTCCTTCATCTACGATCTTTGTTGCTACATCATCGTCACCGATCTTGCTTACTCCTGCTTTTGAACCTCCTTCCTCTCCAACCTTAACCTCATCCTCCGGCCACATCCTCTCCACGAAACTATCTCTACTCCTCCTATACCAAGACCTCACGGAGAAACAAAACCACACTGCATGGGCTGCGGGACTACATCGGTCGTCGCAATGATCAAGCCTCAATCTCTTGTACCTCCCGGTTTTCTCACACCCCCCCATTCCCTTATCTCATCTCGGCCACCTTATCCCGATCCTATACACAATTTCTTGCTCGACTTCATACCTCTTCGAACCTCATTCCTTTGTTGAAGCCGATCAACATCCGGTGGACGAGCTATGCAAGATGAACTTGCGGCACTTGATGCTAATGGAACTTGGACTACATGTTCTCTTCCTCTGGCAAGCATACTATTGGATGTAAATGGATTTTGAGAACAAAGCGAATGCAAATGGCGGCATTGAACGACTCAAAGCCAGGTTGGTTGCAAAAGGGTATAAGCAAGAAGCGGCATTGACTATAATGAAATCTTCTCTCCGGTTGCCAAGCACGTAACCATCCGTCGCTTATTGCTCTCTCTGCTCTACAATGGTTGGTTTCTTCACCCGGTGACATAAATAATGCTTTCTTACATAGCATCTTGGTGATGAAATTTATATGGATGTTCCACAAGGTTACACCTGCGCCAAGCCGGGTCAAGTCACGCAAGCTTATTAAAAGTTTGTATGATTTGAAGCAAGCTCCTCGTGAGTGGAATTTAGAACTCGGTAAGGCTCTTATCTCTTATGGATTCTTACAATCCCCTAACGATCCTTTGCTTGTATACAAAAGGGTCAAAGGATCAATTCCTTGTCATCCTCTTTTATGTAGATGACATACTCATTCTTGGCCCCAACCTATCTCTCATTGCGGATATCAAGGTATTTCTTCATGACAAATTCACTATCAAGGACCTTGGAGAGGCTAAATACTTCTTGGGCATGGAACTTGCCAGTGGCTCCACGGTATCTACCTAAACCAAAGAAAGTATGTTCTTGATATACTTGATCTTCGCTGGTCTCTTAGGCTGCAAATCGGTTTCCACTCCTTTTCCTTCGGGTCTAAATCTCGGCTCATGTACCTCTCCACCTCTCCCTCGGCTGATCGGTCTGAGGACGTCTTATTGGAAAACTCTTGTACCTCAATCTCACCCGACCTGATCTTTCCTATGTAACCTCAACAACTTAGCCGATTTCTTGCCACTCCTCGTCGGATACATTGGGACGGGTGCTCTCCATGTTCTCAAATACTTAAAAGGTTGCCCCTCACTTGGTATTCTTTTTCCGGTCTCTTGCGGTTCCTTGCGGCTTCAAGCTTACTCGGATGCGGGCCCAGGGTTCTTGCTACGAGACTCGAAGATCCCTCCTTTGGATTCTGCATATTTCTTGGTGATTCACCTATTTCTGGCGGTGCAAGAGGCGAACCACGGTCTCGGTATCCACCGCTGACGAGGAGTACGAGCTCTTGGTGTGGCTGTTAGAGAACTCGCTCTGGATCTCCTATCTCCTCAAAGACCGCACATTTCGGTGCCATACCACACTCCCCTCTTACGTGATAATCGAGCGGCTATTCATATTACCCGTAACCAAGTCTTCCATGAACGCACCAAGCACCTCGACATGGACTGTCACGTCGTGCGTGACCAGTACAGGCGAACTTCATTACTCCAACCGCTTGTGTCTTCCCAGGTTGCGACTTGCTTGATTTGTTCACTAAAACTACGGTTGGTCCTCGTTTTCATTTCCTCCTCTCCAAGATTGGACTTGCCGATCTTCACCAAGTCCATCTTGCGGGGGTGTTGCAAATCTAATATTAAAATCGGTGAAGAAGAAGAAGCGTAATGTTGTTGCTCGCTTGCAGCGATGGTTGTGTTCGATGCTAGTTGGATCATCTGTTCTTGTCATCAACGGATACTTATAAACTCGCGTTTATGTTATTACGTTTTTTTACTTGTTTTGCAATTTCAAGTTCGGTAAGTTGGTTAGGTTTTTTTTTTTTTAGCTAGCCTCTGCACTATATAAAGTGCTTGATGTACTCTCTTTTTCCACGGCAACAATAATATTTCGGTTTCCTCTTTTTTCGTTTCCTTCTCCTCGAGATCTAGATCTAGATCTAGATCCGGATCTGAACTCCATCTCCTCATGTTCATCTTTCAACACGCACGGCGGCGACAACTGAACGTGTTGTAGAAATAGAAAGCGGTTCTCGCCGACTATTCGGAATCGCCATTATCGGATTGGAGAAGCGTGAATTTCTTTGGTTCTTTTATTTGCTTGGGGTTTTTCTCGAGTGATATTGTTACGAAATACGAAAGATTAGCAATTTATAGTCCTTCCACCATGTACACATTCGTACTTTTCAAAGTACTTACATAATAACGAAATAAGAATAAAGATCAAATGGGACACTAAGAAAACTCGGAAGAGCATTTGATAGTAACTATACCCGCAAATAGATAGATTGAAGCATTATATATATCTTGATTCTTCGGTTATGTTCTAGATTAACCTAGAATTAAAATCCCGCGTGTCTAGAAAGCGACTACATGTTTCTTCGGATATGTATTGCGTGTGACATTCGGTTGCAATGATGCGAGGTAGGGAAAAGCACATAAAGCTGGTTGATTCTTGTTTGCTTACGGTTTGCAAATGTGAAAAATGGCTATTGTGATACCAAAATATTGGTCATAGTTATGAAACAACAATAGAGCAGTGTTACCCGAACATTAATTTGTTACTTCATTTTTATAAGCCACATTTATGGGCTTCGATAAAGAAGAAAAAAAAAGGCCACAAAGTTGATTAGTTATATTAAACTATAACATGAGAGACCGGGATTAGCTTGGAGAGGATTTCCATCCTGGCTTGCGAAATTGTATAAGAAATGTGTTACGGACCCCTTAGGGTCCGGTTGTCTGGGCCGAGCAAACCGTTTCATCACACGTATGTTCGAAGGCCCAGCGGAAGCGGTTGAGGAAATTGTGGGGGATAATTTTATGCTACATGAGGAGAGTTTGGAAAGCATTCGTAGGGACTTGAAGATGTTGGGGGTTATGCGGGAGGAAGATCCGGGATGAGGAAGTTGAGGAAATATCGACCTTACCGTTGAGGAGAAGAATGAGGGAGTAGTTGCTTGAGTTTGGAGTCTTTCGGATGAGTCTTGCGGTTGTTCATTTAAATTAATCTATCCATTAGTTAGCTTAGTCAGTCCACTTTCCTTATTTGTCGAGAATAAGTTAGCTTATTTTTCGAGAATAGGTTAGCGGAAATAGTGGTTAGTCGGTTGAGTAATATTAGGAAGTTGTTAGTAGTCCTTTTCTATTTATAGTTCGTTTATGATGTAATAAAATCATCGGAGAAATTATTTTAAGTTCTATCTATTTACGGCACTATTATAGCTATTACAATCATATATTTTCCTTTGCCTCAAGCCGTCGATATCTTCCCACTCTCACCATAGGGAGATCGAAGAAGGCGTCCGGTGTTACTCTCCATCAAGTGAGCTCCGGTTCCTGCAAAGTGGACCGGTCACACGGTCGAGATCCGGGATCATAACAAAATGGCGAGCATTGTTGGAAGAGTAGAGCGGGAGAAATCTTACTAGTCTTTAGCAACGGACTACAGGCGAATGGAGCACCCGGCCACATAATCGGACAAGTCGGCCGGCCTTGACATCACGCACAGCAATTTGAAAACTTCGTATACCTTTAGTCGAATCCCATATGTTTTGTAGGAGAAGAAGAGATGGATAAGTACCTCCATAAGGAATTTGGAGTAATCGACATAATCGGCGAGTGGAACACCATTACGGAAGATAATAAGCGCTTTGCATATTTTGTTTGACAAGCTGTGGCACCATGTTGCGATTATTATTCTTCCACAGGACCCTCACCAGCTCGTTTACAAACTACACTTCCATTTGGGTAATCTAGATAAGTAACAAAGCAACAAAGCAACTTCCATTTGAGGGTATGATCTCTAAACCACATGTTATAAACTATTCATATTGTACTTTGAGTACGTATCTCTCTTAAGAGAAACTTGGAGAGTCCCCTTCTTTGAACAATGGTTTATCAATTGCCTTCTCTCGAGCATGGGTGTATCATTTAGCTTAAAATATCGATTTGATTTGTGCTTTAAAATTTTATTTTTAAGATTCTTCCATTACTCTTAAGAATTATTCTATTTGCAGTCTTAAACTCTTCATTGATGTATTTTGCTTTCTCTTAGGAAAAACTCGGAGAGTCCCTTCTCTTGAACAAGGGTTTGTCAATGGAGAGTTCCTTTCTCTCAAACAAAGGTGTATCATTTAGCTTAGAATATCTTATCTAATTTATTTGTTTTAGACTTTTTATCTTTGATGCTTTTTTAATACTCCTTAGAATTTATTTATCTTAATCTTAGCATATGTTTCTCTTAGGATAAACTTTGATAGTCCTTTCTCTTGAAGACGGGCTTGACAATGGAGAGTTCCCTATCTCAAACAATTTTAATTAATGGAGAGATCCCTCTCTTGAACAAGGGTGTTTCATTCATTCGAGAGTTCCCTTCTCTCGAACCCGAGAAGTATCTATCATTTAGCGCAAAATGCTTATCTAAACTATGTGTTTTAGACTCTTATCTTTAATATATTTTTAATACTTCTCAAAATCTATTTATTTTTAGTCTTAGTGTACCTTTCTCTTTGGAGAAACTTTTTAGAGTCCCTTCTCTCGAACAAGGGCTTGTCAATGGATTGTTCCCTCTCTCAAACAAGGGGCGTGTCGTATTTATCAATGGAGAGTTCCCTCTCTCGAACAAGGGTGTATTTATTAGAAGTCCATGTTGCTTACCTAGAGAGTCCCTTCTCTCAGATAAGGGCTTGTGAGTAGAGAGGTTCCCTCTCTCAAATGGGTTGTATCATTGATTGTCGAAAAAGGGTGTATTTGTTAGAAGTCCATGTCGCTTAGTTGTGCATGAAGATGAATTCTTATTATGATGATGGGCAGTTTCTTGAAATGATTGAGGCGATATATCTGTTGTCTCCTCTGTTTAATGTAGGGGAAGAATTTATGCTATGTTTTGCTTTTGCCAGGCCTCATATGCTGGTGGTGAATTCATCCTTTTTTGCATTACTGTCATTGATGCAGGTTCATGATTTTTGGATTCTCATCTCACTAACTCCTTTCATCCATTGTTATAATGTTGATCAAAACTTGCTCTAGTACCATGCTATAGTTTGCAAGATTATATTAGTACTTTGTTAATATTGAAATGAAGAGAAAATAAAATATATATTTAATCCTATTAAATCTGCTTGTTTAGCTTTGGCCAAGCTATAATGAGCCAATGGGTGTTCATGGTGAACTTATTCTTAGAATTATTCTACTAGTGTAACTTTATGGGACTATGATAACATATACTCCCTCTTTCCTATTGATTTTACAATATTTTTTTTTCGTGTTGTCCCACTTATCTTTGCAACGTTGTCCAAACTAAAAAGAAATGAGTTTACTACAATCATTTAAACAAATGGACTCTACTATTTTTTTCTTTACACCACTATTTTATACTTTTATATTCACTATCTTAAAATTTGTGTCGAAAGTTAATATTTCAAGATCAGTGGGAAAGAGGAAAAAGTAACATTATAGACTGAATGAAGTAATCATATTTTATCTTCATTTTTTTTAAAGCTTCATACTTCTTATTTTTGATTTTTTAATTATTTTGTTTTTCTTTTTTTTTTATGCTAAGATATTTAGTATGAATATTGATCTGAGTTATTAGAATTGGTTCAATGCTTATATAATAAGTATTAATATTGATTTATTCATAATAATCTGTAGTTATCAATTGATACACATATTTAAATAAATTGATACGTTTCCTAAAAAAGAATACAAATGATTAAAACACCGGATATATTTATTCATAGTAAGCGATGTCTAATATTACGTAATTAAATTGATGCATTAATTTTAAAAAAGTGATACAATTGTTCATAACATATGATACATTTAATAATGATAATTAATACATATATTTAGTATCAATGATATATTTGTTAATAACAAGTGATATTGTTATTCATGACTAGTAATACTTTGATTCATAATAATCGATACATTGATTAATAACAAGTGATAATGAATAATGAATAATTAATATTTCTTCATTAACTAATAACAAGTGATGTGAAATAATTAATATTTTTTTCATGTTAAGTGCTACGCTTGTTAAGAATAAGTGATATTTTTATTATCTCCATAAATATCTATTTTTTTCGTATGTGTATTATCTATACAATTATAAAATTAAAAAAAATTACAAAAATACAAAAATAAATTAAACATTATCCAAAGGAGTTGAAGGCCAAACCGTAGAGAATATTGGGCCGAACAAAGCGAAATAGGCCCAGACGAGAAAGGCCAATTTGTCAAAAAAAAAGTAAAAAAATTCAATAATGGTGTAAGTTTTTGTGGATAAATAAAAAGGGGCCATCTATATGCTACTTCCTAGAGTCCGGATGAAACGTCCTCTTTTTTTTCGCGGTAATTTATGCGGTGTAATTTAGAAGTAAAGAATGGTGGTCCACTTGTACTTTAGAGTAAGGGGAGTGGGTAGGCGTGTGGTAGTGGGTAGGTTAGAGTAAATGTTTTGGTTACGCATAAGTAATTAGATGACTAATTATTTCCAAAAAAGGAATAGGAGACATTTCATCCGGGACACCCCGAAAATATAATAGGGGGCGTTTCATCCGGGACGGAGGAGTATTTAATTAGCTTCGATAGAAAGGCAGAGACAAATTCAGTGCGAGGCTAAGCTATCATCCAACCGGCGGCCGTGCCGAGAAATGGAACCACGATCTTCACGATGAGGCCAACAAGAGTCCACCTCCAAAGAATGAAGAGGATCACATTTCACAAATTGAAGCCCTCCTCCTCACTTCATAAATGTCTTCTTAGGCATCTCCAAGAATCTCTATTTTTACAGCATTTTTTTAGTTTAAATACGTAACTGAATAGTAATCTCTGCTCCAGCCCATAATCTCAAATTCATCATCAAAAAGAATATTCCCCATATATTCCATTTCATACTACTTTTTTCTATTTTTACAACAATACCTATATATTTCTCAATATTATATATTAGACCCACAACAATTTCAAAAAATAATTATACATGAAATATTTTTATTATGTAACTGAAAAATAAATAAAAACAAATTATTTGTGCATTAAATAATATAAAATTACATAACATGATAAAATAAAATTACAATAAAAAAGATAAATCCGTGCACATTCTTTAGTAGCCAATGAATTATCTGCGAAGTTATCGGCATACTATTTGGTATCATTGTACACTAGATTATCTCGCGAAGTAGCCGGTGTACAATGATCAAATTCATAAAATGATCAAATGATTTTGTAGGTTTTTTATGTTATCTAAACTTCAATTTAGTAGGATTATCTGCGAAGTAATCGCGCATACAATCTATCATTCACAGCTTCTCGATCACGCTTTATGATAATATGCCCTGGAATAGAACCACCATGTCTGGATTCTTGATTTTGTTGGAAGGTGTAATGAGCCATCAATATGTTGTTGTTATTAATAACAGTCAACATAGCTTGTTGTTGGCTCATTAGTCTTTGGTATTATTTCTTCATCATCTCGATGAAGAATCTTGATTGAAATTCATTTTGAGAGAAGAAATTGTGAAGGAGATAAGTATGTGGAATTATGAAGAAGCATTTCTATCATGTTACATTATATAGAGTAGTGGATGTGTTGGGAAGAGGTGTATTGGGAAGAGGTGTATTGGAGGATTGGGTTCAGATTTACCACCCTATTATTAGTGTTTTCATATTGCTATCGTAGTTTTTTTATCGGCTATGTTATGTATTTCCTAATAATTTTCTATTATTGTTGTTATTTTTAATATAATATTGTATTTTCTATTTCATTATTTTATATTATTGTTGGTATAATTGTATTATATAACAAAAAATATTAATTAACTAAGATACAATTGTTATTATACACATTCATATTCTTTGTAATATACTATAAGTACTAAATAGATAAATAAAAAATAGATTTCTATAACAAGAAATTAATGTATACAATCATAAAATTAAAAGTTAATTTTATACAATCATAAAACTAAAATAATAATAATTATTATATAATAGTAATTAATAAATGACCCATTCATTAATAATTAATAGAGGCCCATTAATGAATAACTATAGATGACCTAATATTCATGAATAATTTAAATAAGACTATGGCAACTCCATCATCGTCTTCCTCATTCTCCATCTTACGGTTTGATTTTTTTAATTTCTCAATCTTCCATTAATATTAGATATTAGTTTTTCATTTTATCAACAACAAAAATAGAGGGTTTGAGAAGCAATTTTTAGAAGTTAAAAAGTGAAATGGTGCCAGTGAGCATGTAGCACACCATTTTGGAGTTCGAGGAGAGAGAAAAAGCTGCATAACACCATTTTGGTGTTGAGAATCCAGTCGGTTGCACACTTGTCATTTTAACAGGTTGGTGATGCTCTTACTTACTCTATCCGTTGTATCAATTCCTTTTTTTCCCTTCTTAAATGCTCTCTTCTTATTAGTTTGGTGTATAGAGTTGTGCTTTTGCTTTGAGTAACGCAACAATGAATCGTAATTTTGTCTTTATAAGATGGCATAATAGTCACAATGCTTAACATGTGATCAAATGTAATAAATTCCAATTTCACCGATCGCTATATACATACTAAATGAAGCAGCTTCGACTTACTCGTTATAAAAAAATAAAAATAAAAATCACAATTTTGTTTGTCCAATTTTATAGCACTTTATTTAATAGTGACAAGAATGATTGAAGAAAGTCTAGTAATTCTAATTTTATTAAAGTATGAGAATGGTATTACCTTGAAATTATAGTAATTTTGTTGTCTATAATCTCAACACATAGATAGTAAAGCAATTCCAAATACATTACACAACTAAAATTTACACTTTTTTTCCAACATATTACATAAATCAAATCTTCCAAACACCTATAGCAAATAAAAAAATTGTATAAAAAATCAAATAAATCCCAATTCCACTTCACCGGCGCGTCATTTACTAGTCCTTCCATAAGCGGCGTCCGAACGAGCCACCGCCGGAGACCTAGCACCGAAGCTTTTGAGGTCGGAAGCGATGGACAAATCAAGCGCAGGCGGAGGCTGGAAATCGGAGCGAGTCCGGCGATGGGAGGAACCCTCGGCGGAGAGGAGGAGGTGGTAGCTGCGGGTGGTGTTGGAGTTCTCGGAGAGGCAACGGTAAGCATTCTGCGGCTTCTGCTTCTTCACGGCGTGGATAAGGTACGGTATCAATCCGTCCATATTTTTTTAATTGATCGATTTGATTCTTCTTGGAGTAAATAAATGATGAAGATGAAGTTTGGTATATATAGGCTGGTTTCTGGCGTTGAAAACTAACTAACAAAGAAAGGACGCTTAGTTTGAAGGTCAAATACTAATATTACGTTCTTATCCTTACAAATTGATAAACTTTGTTGACATTCAGAATGGTTGACCAAAATTGGAAAGAAAACACGGATTTGTTTGGGTGTTTATGGGAAAAAAGTCTAATATATTTTGAGTGCCAGGCTCAACTACCTACCAACAGAGCTGCGTGCCGTAATTTTGTTTGAAATTTTAATTCACACTTCTTACATCTAAATTGGGATAGATTTGATATCTCATAATTATATACCCTTCTATATCATCTTCATAAATTGACGTATCTAACTAAAATAAGAAAAAACCTGAGTTGCCAAAGCAAGGAAAGTTGGTGAGTTTTCTAATATCCACTATGGATCCGTCAATAATTGATAAATTCGAGAGCATATTATTTTTATCGTGTATCTAGATAATTATTGGAATTAATTATAGCGGATATTGAAATAATTTAGGTATAATCATGAATCTTAAAATGGAGTAGGTAAATTATTCCCTAAATAGTTTTTGTAACACAATTATTAAGCTTAATCACTTGGTGATCAAATTGTCCACTGTAAAAGTAGATATGAAACTCACAAGGTATTCGTGTATAATTATTTTAATTTTACATAAATTTAACTACCAAATCCTTCATCTTATAAAGCCCAAATAACTCTTTTTCTTAAAAGAAAAAGGCCCAAATACTTGAACAGTCTTTGCTCGAGCACGAGTCAATCGAGCCCATTTCTTCTCACTCCCAATCCAGCACTCTCTCTCTCATGCCAGAAAGAACTCACCTTACCAATTATAAGAAGACCACTTAACTATTATATTCATTTTCATTATATGCTACTAATATATTTTTTTATTACTATAATATATTACTAATGTTAATGTGATTGCAAAACTCTATCTTCACATTTATAAATCGTTGATTACATATAAATTGTTGTTTCTTTATCTAATTATACATCAATTATAAGTTATGGAGTTATGGTCAACTATCACTTGAATATTAGTATTTGTTCAAATTTGGTTATATTTGGAAAATTATATATATATATTTATATGCTATGTTGCATAGATACGGGACACGTAATACGATACGATGCTTATATGAGACACGATATTTTATAAAAGTTTAGAACACGGCATTTTAGAGTGTTAAATCAATTAATTTTATATTTTTTATTTGAATTAGGCGCAATGTATCTTAGACATATGAGGCACGACAAATGAAGTATCATATTGTGTCCGAATGTCCTATAAGTAGATACGTTGAGGTTTTTTGAAGTGTACGTACAAGAGAGTTTATATGTATATCGGTTTGTTTAGACACAAATCTGAACCTACAATTACCGACCATTGATTTTAGTACGTTACTCAGATTTCTAATTCATATTTTAAACCTATTTATGTCGTCTTATTATGAACAATTAGCACTAATTTGGAATTAATTGTAGACTAATCTTGTTTTCTTCGATAATATTATTCCTTTTCAATTTCTTAATCTACAAGTTCACGCTTTCAGTTATCTCGAGGCAGCAAAAAGACGATTTTCGCTCACTAAAATACTCTCTAGTGCAGATTCAACTCGCTTTCACTCGCCACCTAACTCGTCAAGATTTCCCATCTTCTCCGAGTCATCTGGTCAATACCCACGCACCCCAATTCCCACGCACGAATACTGCATTTCTGTGGAGAAATATATACTCCCTCCGTGGGTACTCACTTTCTAGAAATGGGTGTCATTATTTGTGTCACTTTCCAATTTTGGTAAAAATACTTCATACTTCTATCATCTTATCTCTCCTATTTTATTACGTTCTGCCAATGCTTTCTCCCATGCTTCTCGTTATCTTACTCTTCTTTGTCATACTGCTTACATGCTATACCTATCGCTGCCTCTGCATACTTTATTATACATTATCTTAAGTCTTAGGGAAATCGATTGGTACCACAAATAACGGGACGGAGGGAGTAACTTTTTCTCTTGAAACAAGTCTAGTAGAGCAAGAAACCCCAAGAAAGTTCCTCACTTTCTCTGACATCCGATTCTCTTGATTACCAACGATTCTGATCGAATGGGGTGTCATCAGAAACTAAAAGGTGCAATCTTTCTGCAATTCTTGCTGCTGATCTTTACGGAAACGGTGGTAGGTCGTTTCGTGGTGGAGAAGAACAGTTTGAAGGTTACCTCGCCGGATAGCATAAAAGGGAATCATGATAGCGCCATTGGAAATTTTGGGATTCCGCAATATGGTGGAAGCATGGCCGGGACCGTGGTTTATCCGAAGGATAATAAGAAAGGATGCAGAGAATTTGATGATTTTAAGATTTCTTTCAAGGCTGGACCTGGTGCTATGCCAAGTTTTGTCCTTCTCGATCGTGGAGGTATGATGATTATTCTTTAATTTTTACTCCGAAGTTTAGGGTTTAGCCGACACTAAGTGTTGGATGGGCTCAGTTGTTGATGATGATGAAAAATACCTTATTTGATGGTGTTGGGTTCCTAGTTTTTACTTTAAAATCGGTATTTATTTTGGGTGGATCCGGATATGTTGTTGTTATTTGGGAAATTTTGTGTTTCTATGATTGTTTTATGAAATTTGGGCTGTTATTTATTGGTAATATCCTTAGTTTGGAGTGATTGCCTTTTGGTTTATTCCATTGACTTTCATATCCGTATGATTTAGTTATTTTCTAAGTATAGTTATTTACCAAGTTGGTAGATCTTGTATATTTTGTTTTTTTAGGACTGCTCTGGTAATTTGATTTTTTTTTAATCTGGTTGGTCAGTTGGTGAAATACCTTGAAGTAGGCAAATGTCTAAAAGCATAATTTTCCCTACAATTTTGTGGCATGCAATTCCCTTATTTAGTTCAAATGGATTTCCGAGCTTAATTCATTTTCGTATTGAACGTAATTCAATACATTTTCTGAGCTTGTTTAGTTTATTTTTTGAGGAAATCCATTTTTGTATTGAACGTAATTCGCTACTAATAGAGCTTGACCTTCACTTGCAGATTGTTTCTTTGCTTTAAAGGTATGGAATGCCCAAAATGCCGGTGCAGCTGCAGTACTAGTGGCTGATTACATCGATGAAGCATTGATCACAATGGACTCACCTGAAGCGAGTTCTACCGCCGAAAAATATATGGCAAACATAACAATTCCGTCTGCATTGATTGACAAAAGCTTTGGTGAAAAGTTGAAGGAAGCAATCAGTAAAGGTGACATGGTGAATGTGAACCTTGACTGGAGAGAAGCTGTTCCCCATCCGGATGACCGTGTTGAATACGAACTGTGGACTAACAGCAATGACGAGTGTGGATTTAAGTGTAATATGCTTATGGAGTTTATTAAGGATTTTAAGGGTGCAGCCCAAATTCTTGAGAAAGACGGTTATACTCAATTTACGCCTCATTACATCACTTGGTATTGCCCTCTGGCCTTCACCGTAAGCAAGCAATGCAAGTCTCAATGCATCAACCATGGAAGATACTGTGCTCCTGACCCCGAGCAAGATTTCAGATCTGGGTACGAGGGGAAGGGCGTTGTTCTTGAAAACTTGAGGCAGCTATGTGTGTTTAGGGTAGCCAATGAAACGAAAAAGCCTTGGATCTGGTGGGATTATGTTACCGATTTTCAGATTAGATGTCCCATGAAGGATAAGAAATACAATAAGGAGTGTGCTGAGGGTGTCATCAGATCTTTAGGTGGTTCTTCGTGTCTTTTTCATTAGTAAGTGTCTTTTTTTTGTGGAATATTCATCTACTAACGCTGCTTGCATACCAGGTCTTGATCTGAAAAAAGTCGAAAGATGTATGGGCGATCCTGAGGCTGATTCAGACAATCCAGTTCTGAAGGAAGAGCAGGACGCTCAGGTGAGTGCTATTAACTTTCTGAAACAATTTTGAATTGAATCTAAAAAACAGGCGAAATTACATTTTTGCTTATGTTGACTGTAAAATATCTGAAAAGTAGAAGTCATGCAGGTTGGCAAAGGATCACGTGGTGATGTAACCATATTGCCTACCCTCGTGGTGAATAATCGACAATATCGAGGTATGTGAATGGTTTAATGTATTTCCGCATGCTATATTCTTCTCTAATCCATCTGCTGTACAGGGAAGTTGGAAAAAGGTGCTGTGTTGAAGGCTTTATGTGCCGGTTTTGAGGAGACCACGGAGCCATCTGTTTGTCTAAGTGGTGGTAAGATATCTTCGGAGTTAATTGTGACAGAATGCCACAACAGCGTTGCATATTCGATTTGACTTGGATTTATTGCTCTTGAAAATGCAGAAGTAGAAACAAACGAGTGCTTGGATAACAATGGTGGCTGCTGGCAGGACAAGACAACTAATATTACAGCTTGCAAGGATACATTTAGAGGAAGAGTGTGTGAATGCCCAGTGGTTAACGGCGTCCAGTTTAAGGGAGATGGCTATAGCTCTTGCGTTGGTAAGTAAACTTGAACCAGCTGGTTGTTTATGATCCACATTATTTATATACGGCCTTATGGTTTATGCTTGAACTCCTATAGTGTTTCCAACCACACAAATCATTGTGCTTGCCACTTGGAAGTAGAGTTTCTTTGACATATAAAATACTAAAGTGTTTACGAAGTTTCCCTTAGGCTGTCTTCGTAACTGCATCTTAGAAATATAAACAAGATTCTTCTACTTGCTAGACATCCAGCTTTCATGCATGTAGCACATTTGTTTTTTATCCTCCGGATACATATCTCAAGCTGTTAGGACATGTTTATCCATTCTCATAATATTTACCATATGCAGCAAGTGGACCTGGGCGTTGCAAAATCAGTAATGGTGGCTGCTGGCACGATACCCAGAACGGGAAAACTTTCTCTGCTTGTGTGGTTGGTCTTTTATCATCTTTTGTTATTAATATCCAAAACTAAATCTTCAGTCAGGTACAAATTTATTCGGTGTTCATTTCTAACAGGATAATGCAGACGGGAAATGCGCATGCCCTCCAGGATTTAAAGGTGACGGTGTCAATCATTGCGAAGGTAAGAGAACTTGATTACGTGGTATTTAACTATTGGGGAAACTCATTCTTATACGATGAAATATTTGTATCATTGAGGCTAAATATCAATTACTCGACTTACATGACTTTTTTTGCTATCTATAGATATTGATGAATGTAAGGAGAAGAAAGCTTGTCAATGCCCTGAATGCAGTTGCAAGAATACATGGGGCAGTTACGACTGCACTTGTAACGGAGACTTGTTGTACATCAGGGACCACGATACCTGCTTAAGTCGGTTCACACACAATTCCTCAGTTATCTGTGCACTTTGAATGTTTGTTCCATCTCTTATCGATTCTGTTTCTTGTGCAGGCAAGAGGGCTACTGAGGTTAGATCTGCATGGACTGCTGTTTGGATCATTTTCGTCGGATTAGCTATCGCTGCTTCCGGAGCATATCTCATTTACAGATACCGGTTGAGGGTATGTTCTCTAAACATTAACTGGTTTCCAAGGTCAAATGTGTCATTTCTTAGTTAGGCTAATTTTAAGTCCTTAACATATTGTCTTTTTTTTTTTGTGTGTGTGCTTTTCAGTCATATATGGACTCGGAAATACGAGCTATAATGGCGCAGTATATGCCACTAGACAGCCAAAATGAAGTCCCAAACCATGTAAACGAAGACCACGCTTGAGAATGATGCTCAACGGTTGTTCGTATGCAAGTGTCACATAGAGGTTAGTGCTACTTACCGACCCCTGGTCTCGGGGCCTTTTCATACACGATATGCTTGATTCGGGACTTTGTTTGTTGCACAAAGAAAGGTGATAGGTTGGAACTCCGTACATTTTAGCATATCTTACTATAGATTGCATCATAGTTTGATTGGTGTTTTCTTGATGTAAGGAAATAATTACCTTGCTAGTTACAAAATGAGTTTGTATTACATGTTGAGATGAATGAGGATTAAATATAAATTTATAGGCTGGTATCGACTAAATTTTGGATTTTGGTCTATGATTTGGTATTTATTCACAAAAAAAGAAAACTCGGCATCTTCATCATGATTGTGGTTTTGGAAAGGGAATCTTGAAATCAAGCCCCAAATCCATCCCATTGTAGGCAATTGGAGCATACATCCACATATCATCTGAGCTTAGAAGCTGCATTCACAATCAAAAAATGTTGTCAACATCAAGATTTGCAAATCCCACAACCAAAATTTTTGTTATCTTTATTTTTACCTTAATCTGGACTTGCAAGAACTTGACATATTCAACAGCCTCTTCAAGCATTGTACTAATATCAACCTTAGTTCCATTGGGGACTAAATGCTGTAAGATCTTCAACCTCTCATTGATTCTTTCTCTTCTTTTCTACAAGATAGTGAAAAGAGTAGGATGAGAGAAGTAGACAAGATTGAAGAGCTAATAAACGCTGCTCAGTTTAAGATGATTTACCCTTGCATAGAGGCTCTGTGGATCAGTAGCAGATCCCCTACTGGCTCTGGCCTTGCCTTTTGAGTTCTGAGCTCCACTCCTCTTTGAGCTCGATCTCGAGTTCACTCCATTTGCCTCATGTGAGGCATTGGAGTCGTCCTCCGAGCAGCAAGTTGAGCTGTGTCTATGAAGCACCACATTAGTAGCACCATCATCTTCATCTTCATTTTCATCAACCTTCACACATTTCTTCAATTTCTTACTTCTTTGAGACTGCATTGTGATTAATAGATTCAATACATGATTAGAAACAAGTAGGAGAGAGAGAGAGATGCCCACTTACTTCTCCAAACACTCTAGGCCTTTTCTTGGATATTTCACAATGGTTGCTGTTCTTATCTTCCTGCAATGGCTGAGTCAGTTTCTCTGACTCAGCACTGTCATTGCTGGCTTCCTGGTTAAGGAAGTCATAGCCTTCCACACCATTGCTCTTCCCATCCATCATGGAGAAATCCATGCTAGTGTTCACAAAAGGGTAGCAAGTGCTGCTGCTATTTCCTAGTGAGAAAGAAAACATGCTAGCATTCGTCTCCTCGTCGGATGGAGACAGGGATCTCTCCTCGACCCCATCCTTGAAGTTCGACCCATTATTTCCTCCCCAGAACGCAGCATTTGGGAGGGAAGAGGTGCCTAGCAACTGTGCGATGAAATCAGCTTCTTCAGAGCAGACTCCATTGAAAGAGGAGCTCCATTCCCCTGCAGCTTCCATTTTTCTACTTGTAGAAGCCTAAAGTGGTGTGTTTGTTTTTAACTGTTCTTGTAGGGTGTTAGTTGTTGATGTCTGGTGATCAAGACAACAACATATTTATAGTCTTGAGCTATATCAGAATAACTATATTTGATGTTTGGTGTAGAAAATCATTGTTAAATCTGGACAGCTAAGGGAAGACTAAGTACATACTGTGATAATACAAAGTTTGATGATAAATGGGTGCGGATCTTGTGGGAATCCATATTTACCTAAGAAACTTCGAATTTATGCATAATTTTTATATTTTTTATGTTACTTTCTTCTACATAAAATATATAAGGATTATGTATAAGGAATATCTCAGAACATATTCAACATGAATCGTTCAATGAGTAAATGAACGGTGCAAATATGTTCGTAGTTTTCATGTAAAGTGCAATTTATATATGATTCACTCCCAAACCGCGTATCCCCAATCATTTGATAAATAACAAGAAATGATTAACTGACATCAGTTAACATTATCAAGATCTCTTAGTCTAGATTTGGGGGAGTTTGGAAGAATCACAACTGTCAATCTTGAGAACGTGGGAGTGAGTCTCGAATTATTATAAACATTATTGAACTGCCCACCAGGCATAATATCTTTGCTGTAACAAGTTCCAGAGAGAGAGAGAATGGGAAGTAATTTTTTTTCCGGAAGTACAATTCAAACACGCGTAGATGAGTATTATATGCATATAATGCATACCATATTAGTTTCATTATACAGTTCAACAGCTATGCTTATATCCTAGTCCTCCCTGCACGTTTGAGTTTGGCCATTATTAGTACTACATTTCCATTTCCATTATCAGTTCTATACCATTTAAATGGGAATAGAAATAATAATAGTATATTAAATCCAACTAACTTAAACAGGAAATATACCACCCTCCACAATGACAGGTGACGCAAGAAGATTCATGGCAAATTTAAATCATTCTCAGCAAATATCCCAAATAAAGGTACAATTCAATCAAACTGTTTTAGGAACAGAGAAGAAGATTCATTGCACAACAAGAACTCGTCCATACTAGTTTGGCTACACAAATCTATTTTCAGGTGAAATCAGAAATAAGGGAGTACATCTAACGCTCGAACAAGAGAGAGAGGATTATGGACAAAATCTGTAGGAGAAGTGAAAATTGCTATGACCAAAAAAAAAAAAAAAAAAAAAAAACTTATCTTGAAAACTATGTTTTCTCTACTCAAAAATACATGACATGGCATAGCTCCTTCAGCCGTATCACTCACAAGTCACAAGGCTAATCATTGAGGTTCATCATCGGGCGATTCTTCAACAAGGCCATGTGCGATTCTGTAATATAGAATACCCATTGTCGCCAAGCAGGCCCTATACAAGAGGAGAGAAGATGGTAAACATATTGATAGTCATAGCTGATGCAATTGAGTTACCTAGATTAAGACTGAAGTCATTACATGATGGCTATGATTAAGAGTATCTTCCTTGGGTCCATTCTTGATGACCTATGGTGCTTTGCTCGGCGTTCTGGGGCATCATCCCCATGAGACGTCTCTTTCCTTGGTGGCGCAGTCACTGGTAGAGTCGGCAATGCACTAGACCAGAAAGGCAGCAGTGACCTAAAGAACTTGTGGCGAAATGAACCTACAATTCATAATTCAGTATTGAGAGACTTAAGAGACCATGGTAGCAGAAAATGAATTTAGTTGACCTCTTCGTGAGTATTTTTTGGTATTTGCATCTTCATCATCTGCATAATATGGGACCTCGGAATATTGTTTGTCCATTGGCGTTGCAGTCTTTCGTGTGGTTGCACCAGGCTGAGCAAGAGAATGCATTATAAAACACAAGCACCATTTGGATAAAGACCATAAAAGACATGGAAGTGTAGAGCAAAAGCTACAAAAATTAAAGATATCAAAATATCTTACACCAGTAGGGCTTGTGTTTTTTATAAAATCAAGATCATGATTGGGTAAAGATGACATCCCAGGACCATGTCCATCTATCTCCACAATATCCGTATTTGCAGCCTTTCCACCAATATGTTGTCTATCTCCAGTAGCAGAGGAATGTATCAAGGGTTCTGACGCAAATGCAGGTGGAGGACTTCGGGACTCTGTTACTGGGTGGTTCCCAAACACATTCTTCTCCAAACCAGTCTGCAAAAGCAGTTGTGTATGAATATCAGATTTGGAAAGACTATGCATGGAAAATAAATTGAAACTTTCCTAATGAATATATACACACAAGCAAGAGAAAAATCACCAGTTCCACCAACTCCCACCTAATCAAGAGAAAACTTGTACAAAGAAGCAAGCAAAATATTCATATAAGCACTATGTAACACAGGCTGAAAAAGAAATTGTGAAATCTATTGCTAAGTCGCGCAGTGCAGGACAAGACTCAAGAGGTCGGAGCATAAAGCATCCAGTAATCCAAGAATTACGTGATGAAACAAAAGCAGTTTTTATTTTCAGATATAGATCATCTACCCCATACTGTCAGCAATTTAGGATGCATGATCCATCAATTTGGAGAAAACTAACTTCTTTAAGACAGCCAGAAGTTTCTAGCAGCTTATAAGTAACAAAATAGTCCAGACAAAGAGACAATAATTGTAATGCAACCTGCACAATTGCTTCTTTCAACTTTGAATGAAGACGTGAACCTGAATCTTTAACGCTTTTAGGAGGCCATATCTGCAAAGAGTGAAGCATTAAACGTGGAATATGAACATGATATAAAAGGAGATAACTTCAAACAAAGGGGGCAGGATATATGGATGCGACAAGAGAGTAACAAAAAATTGAATAATAGTTAGACCTGAGCTTCAGTTGCAAAGTTCATCTTACTCAATCTCAATTACATTCTTCTAATTTTTTGGCAAGAAAACAACATCTTGCATGTTAAATGCTTCTTAGCCGTACTACCTGGACCTCATTTATAGTTACTAGCCTCCTGGCTAGCAAGTTCCCAATATATTTAGTATGCACAATTAGTGATAAAACAATATCATGCAATCAAACTAAGAAATTTATTGTTCCAACTTTCGATTACGCCAAAACATCATCAACACTGAAAAGTAAAAGTTTACATAAACAGAATATACCGAAGTTGAGCAAGCTGGACAAACATATCCAGCAGGAGCTGTTTCTGGAGGAGAACTTCTAAGATGCGAAATTAAACAATTTGTATGTATGGCATCTGCATATTTCATCAAGAGTTAGAGATGCATAATTAGACAAAACAATTTCCTCTCCCAAATACATCGAATCCAGACATAAGGAACCAAGAAATCATACGCAAACAGCCTAATCGAGTAGTTTGAGGATCCGTCCCTTCTGCAAGCTCAGCTTGACAATGGCAGCATTTAGGTGGCCAATCGTACTCTCCATCAATAACCCACTCTGAGTAGGTACGGACCTACAATGCAATAACATTTCTTTTCAACGTCTTACGGAATCAACGAACATGATGAATTGCAGTAGCCATACCACACAAATTTGGTGTTCCGGAAAACATATACATTCCCCGCATACCGGCACCTTGTGGACGAAGCAATACAACTTAGTCGCCTAACCACACCAAACAGACAAAATTCATCAGCACTCCACAACAAAAACAAAATAATTACCAACAGCCTTTCGCATATCACACAAATCCATCGAAACACTGAACTCCACCGCTGGCACTAGAGCAATAACGGAATAGAGGCAAGCTCAAATCTACTAAGCTACACTCGATCGCAAACCACAGTCAATATTATAAACCGAGGGATCTCATGAATTTAAAAAAAAATGGAGCACGATCGGATCTAAAACTGGAAAATTTTGCTAATTATATAACAGTAACACGACGAATTGAATCAATTGCCTAAAATCACAAACAACGCTAATCGATGATTTATCTCAGATACATACCTTGCGGCATTTGCAGACCACCATGCTGGGTAGAGCTGCAGCAGACGGACAAAAGCCGATATCGGGATTGAGATTACAGGGTTTTAGATGAATTTTTTTGCTTGAAATTGCATTGACAGCATTTTGTTGTTATATTTTTAGAGAATATATTACATTTATGAATTTTAGTGAATCGTGTCGGATAATTCCTGATTTATTTTGTTCTGGGCCCGGCCCGGACTTGAGCATCGGACAAATTTCTTTAGTCTTTTGGACACTAAATCAATGCTATATTTTTTATTTTGATTTTAAAATGAAATTAACTCTTTTTATTTGATGACATAATTATCATTAAAACTTCAATTTATATTTATATCTTACTATCGGAGGATTAAAACATAAGTTAAGCTATATACTTTTTGCTTAATTAGTTTTTCCCCTTTAATTTACCCTTTTTACCTGACTAAAACATTTGTTTTATATGCCAATAATTTCGTCTCATTATTGTTAGCATGCTTCTTTTGAGTACGGAGATTAAGAAAGTGAGTGAATGTGTGATGGTGGGGTCGCTTATTTAAAGTGATTGTGGTCAACAATTGTTTTCATTTTCGGAAACGATACAACAATAATGAAACAGTCCGAAAATGAATACAAGTCAATAATAATAGGATGAATAGAATATATATTTTATTTAAATGTTAAATAAAACCTTCATAAATTAAAAGATTCTCTAAGTAATTTTTCTTCAAATTTGAAAAGCTGAAAAACCGTTAATATCGATAAGATTATTTTTTTTAAAAAAATCATATAAATAAATATATATGATCTAAATAGGGTATTGACTTGGGCGGCTTCTGTGTACCACAATTGTGTACTCTTGTGTGTACTACACCACAAGGGTGTCGACATGTGGCGTATATGGCCCACTATTTTGAATGAAAAATACCACATGTCGATATTCTTTGTGGTGTAGTATTACTACAATGCAGACACAATTATAAGATACCTAAACCTTTATAGGTATAGACCATACAAAAAAATCTGAGCTGGATTGAATATGCTATACAAGATCATAACCTGTTATGCATAATTTTTGTAAACTTTTTGAGTCGGAACGGGATTTATATATAAAAAAAAGGATTATGTGTTTGCCTTCTTACCATATATACAATGTCTTAATATTGTCATAAATTATTAATTATTTAAATTTATAAATATCAAAAAAAGGATTATGTGTTTGTCTTCGTACCATATATACAATGTCTTAATATTGTCATAAATTAGTAATTATTTAAATTTATAAATATAACCAAAACAATTACGTGAAATACGATTAACATGTTATACGTGTCTTTTCAAGACTTAGATCTAGTTAGGATATCGTCTTGAACTTTTCTTGTTATATCTAAAAAATATCTGATTTTATTTTCTGAAACTATACTAAGAAGTATAAGAGTCATATGAGTTATGATAGAAGAACTTCTTCCATCCGTCCTACAATTTTTGTTCAGTTTTTTTGTTGAGTCCTCCCATAATTTTTATTTTATCTTCTAAAATAGAAAATTCCTACAAATACTTTATTTGATTAACCGCATCTCTACACACAACTAACAATTCTCATAAAATATCGTACTTAAAAATAAATGGAACGATAATTGTGGAACAAAGGAATATTTTATTAGAACTTATTGTATAAGCACTTAAATTTAATAAATTAGTTGTAGAATAAATTATTTCGATAAATTCTCTAAAACGTGTGTAAAATGATTTATTATTTAGAATTAATTGTTTATAAAAGTTCTTCCAATCAGGCCATAATCCAGTCAATCAATAAATAAAAAATTAACTATATGAAAAATGATTTCGAAAAATTATTACTTTGGCAAAGAAATGATAAGCTGATTTGATTTATTTATAATTTTTAAAAATTTAACTCTCAAATTTCAAATTCCCAATTTTCGAAAAAGGAGCGTTTGCTGAAACGGCCCCTAGAACTGGTTTTAAAAGGCTAAACGGATTCACCGTTTGTTGCTCGCATAGATTTGAATTTGAATTCCCCAACTCTTCCGCCTCTCTCTCTCTTAAACCCTCGGTTTTCAGATCAACTCCGTTGCTCCATCTCTGCCGAAACCCCAAGCTAATCCACTCAAAGGCGCAGTGAATCGTGTTAATTATGACGGCGGCGCCACCACCGTCGACGGGGAGGGGAGCTGTCGAACCCCCGACGGACGGAATCTCCAACATCCGGTTCTCGAACCACAGTGACCATCTCCTTGTTTCGTCATGGGATAAGGTTAGTTTATTGGATTAAATTTAGACTGCAAAACCTTTTTTTTTATATAATTTGAATTAGGCTGTTTGATTTATCGATTTGATTTGTTATTCTTAATTTTTTGGCTGGATTTTAGAGTGTTCGATTGTATGACGCTAGTGCCAATGCTCTTAGAGGGGAGTTCATGCATGGTGGCGCAGTGCTGGATTGTTGTTTTCATGATGATTCCTCAGGGTTTAGTGCTTGTGCCGATCATACTGTTAGAAGGTAATTCCTAATTTTATTCCAATTCAAGTTGTCATCCAATTCAACGAGATTTTATGGCCATTTTCATGTACTGGATTTTGGTTTAGTTCATTGGAAAGATTGATTACTTTAATTGATTTTAGTTGCTTAGAAAGATTTATTTGTTTGATTAATTATACTACACTATAAAGATTTATTAGTTTAATTTGTTATGCTCTGTGCTTGGTGTAATTTATATAGGTATATTTGATTGCTCATGTGATTTTTACATGCTTACGAAATTGGTGGTTGTTATGCTTCAGGCTTGTGTTTAACCACAACAGGGAGGATATTTTGGGGCAGCATGAAGGGCCTGTCCGATGTGTTGAATACTCATACGCAACTGGTTGTTCTTCCATCTCAAGTTTCTTGTTATTTTATTTGTTCTTACCTCTGCAAAAGATTATTATCTTGGCCGACAGTTATGCATCTGAGAGGATTCCTAAACAATCACCTATTTTATTATTATTTTTTTAGCACGAACTTAAAATGTACTGTACTGTTCATTTCTTTATTAGCTGTGTATGTAGTCTATCCCTAACATCCTTTCCGTAGCAATTATCCAATCACAGCAGAAGATACATGGAGATATTGGTAGTTCTGCTGTTTTTTTTTCTTAATCATAAATCATTTTGTTTTAGGTCAAGTTATTACGGGTAGCTGGGACAAAACCTTGAAGTGCTGGGACCCAAGAAGTTCCAGCGGCCAGGACCGCTCTCTTGTTGGGACATATAGTCAACCTGAGCGTGTGTATTCAATGTCGCTTGTTGGCAATCGCTTAGTTGTTGCTACTGCTGGAAGGCATGTAAATGTGTATGATCTTCGAAACATGTCTCAACCTGAACAACGGAGGGAATCTTCTTTGAAGTACCAAACAAGATGTGTCAGGTGTTATCCTAATGGGACAGGTGCTGCTTTCTCAACTTACTATTTATCATAAGTTTCTCTGAAGTAAATGTATTCTTCTTCTAGAGGTAGCTGTCAAACTTAGTATTACAGAAGATTTTCATGCCTTTATCTTGAATCTTAGCATTACCTTATTGGTTAACTGTCACTTGTGAGTCGTGACAACTCTGCTCTATTTTGATAACTGAAGTTTAACTCTGCTAGATCCAGTGGGAAAAGATAATTTGGTTCAGCTAAGATTTTCTAAACTAATAGATAGTACTCGATTTAGGGGAAATTATCACCCCATAACTTTCACCCCCCTTTCTGATTGTAAGTAACCTTTGCAGGTTATGCTCTTAGTTCTGTCGAAGGACGAGTAGCAATGGAGTTTTTTGATCTCTCAGAGGCTGGCCAGTCCAAGAAGTATGTATCAATATTCCCCATATGGGAGAATGACTTTGAGTAGAAACTTCTCTTTTGATTTCTTCCTCGTTTTCCCAATATCTTTGTAGTCATAGAAGAACAAAAAAAGTAACAAATTTGCTTGTGAAGATGTTTATCTTGGAACTTAAGAATAACATTTATTGTAGTATTGCCTGGTAAAGATTCTTAGCTGTTTCACGACTTCCCCTTCTTGTTGATATTCTCTTCTGCAGGTATGCGTTTAAGTGTCATCGAAAATCTGAAGAAGGAAGGGACCTTGTATACCCTGTCAATTCCATTGCATTTCACCCAATGTAAGTTGCTTATCTGTTTTTTTGTCCAGTACATCTTCCAGTATGTCTGAATTATCCTCTTCTTTATTTGGCTGATTCCGTATTCCTACATGCTGGAACCTTAGATAAACTTCAATGTTAAATAGAGTCAAACTTCTTAACAGAGCAGAGATTAGTACTAATTGCAATGAGTATGCACTTTGTAGTACAGAAATGCCAAATATACGTTAGAGAAAGAAAAAAATTAAAGCTTTAACCGATGCAGTTATTCGTTGAATTTTTTTTTGGTAGTCCTGAGTTTGGGTTATTGCTCATTCTATCAAATATACTTTCTTAATTGTGTTTTGTTGTATGTCTTGATAATTCTTCATGCAGCTATGGTACTTTTGCTACTGGTGGTTGTGACGGATATGTTAACGTGTGGGATGGAAACAACAAGAAGAGGTTATATCAGGTAGAAGTTGCTAAACCTCATTTTAGAACTTTCGGTTGCTACCTTTTCAAATACGTGATTACTAAGTCTTCTCCTCTTATCTGCTGCTGCTTGGTTACATTTATGTAGTATACAAAGTACCCAACAAGTATTGCGGCATTGTCCTTTAGCAGAGATGGAAAACTGTTGGCTGTTGCGTCCAGTTACACTTACGAGGAGGGAGAGAAACCGTGAGCTCCCTTTCTCTTTCTCTTATCTCTCTCTGTTAAATTTCAAGTTTCTTACTGTCTTCACTTCTGCAGCCATGAGCCAGATGCCATATTCGTCCGCAGTGTGAATGAAGTAGAAGTGAAGCCAAAAACCAAAAGGGCTCCCCAACCCTGCTGCATGAGTTGGGCAAAAGACTAAAATTGCTTGTACTAATTCTAAGCTCTTGTCTTATAACTGTAGCTGTGTTTGAGGACCTTATTTACCATCACCATTTTCTCATTGATAACTGGCTTTCATGGAACAGATGTGTAATGTTATAGATGTGTCCCTCATCTTACAATTGAACAATTGGTTTGGAAGAAACGAAGTGTGCTATTGATGTAAACTGGAGATGTTGAAGGTAGAAAGAAGCACGATGATCATTCGTTTTCTAATGCTTGCGAAATACGATTTCTAACAACTATAGAGACATGTTACATTCAGTATCATCTAAACCCTGATGGCGCAGCTTGAGGACTGGCTCCCTCTTCGCATTGCTTTCGACTGTGCCAGTAGCTCCTCGTAGTTCTATCAAAGGAGACTCTTTGTTAGAACGCAATGGCACCTAAACCTTAAAAACATGTAGACAGTATACACACTAAGGATAAAAGATTATGAACATTACCCGTTTCTCGAAAGCGGCATCTTGTGAATCGATGATCTTGTCTGCAATGCCATAGTCAATGGCCTCCTGTGCTTGGAAATACTTTGGGCGCTGGATGTCCTTCTCAATCTCCTCCCCTGGTTTCCCAATTCCTTTGGATAAGAGTTCGAGGTAGTACTCCGTGTTTGCTTCTAGTTCTTTCGCCTAAGCAACAAACAAGACAATTGCCTCTTTAACCACTTGCAAACAAGCTTAGATACACAAGAGAAAAAGAGGGAGTTAAAGAGACCTTAATCCACATGTCTATGACAGCTCCACTTGATCTGTTCACTTTTGGGAGGTAAAGTTTTGCTGCATAGAAACAAAAGCATTGCTATCATTGTATGAATTTTGAATATCTCAAAGTAAAGCAGATCCATATTATCTTTACTAGATGAGTTTGGCTGCAATCCGCGGTAGCCTTTCGCTCCAAGAGAGAGAAGCATAGCTGCTTGGCCATATGCCATTCCACAATTTACAGTAGACATCTGCTTTGCAGTACTATTGACAAATGAAGAGAGACATCTCAAAGTTTACAATCTAGTCATTAGTTTTTAGTTGGTATCAGTAATTAGAAGCTTCCAGCCATAGTGTCAGCAATTGCATAAGCCTCGGTTTCAGATCCAACGGTCTCCATCTTCTCATTCTGGGCAAACAAACAAGACCAAAACGGAAGAAAAATGTTTTAAGTAATAAAAAACACACCAACTTTATGTTATGTAATCAATTGTATATTGGCTTACCTGCGTGCCAGATGAGTTTTTTGATATATAAGTAAATTGGCTTCGTCGGGCTGTCATAATCAAGCCACATAAATTGAGCTACAAGAAGCTCAGTCACAGCTGGTACAATCTGCAATAGTGAGATAATTAACCAGGGAAGAATAACGCAATGCGACATTGGAAGAATCCAGTCGACAAGAGATTGAAGAATACCGGCATCCCCAGATAGACAATCCGGGCATCTAAAAGCAAAGATGGCAAATCAGGAGGAGCAGTTCTAGGCCTTCCAACTCGTCTGGCTCCTCCACGGTACATGCTGACACTCATGCTGTATTTAGACGGCCCTCTTTCGTTGTTGCCGGACATGCTCCACATTCCGCCATTACTCAAGTAGTTGCAGGCTGATGAAATGCTTTCCTGAAGAAACAAAAGCTAATCAATGTTCTATTGGAGAAAGATCCTGTTTTCTCAATTCATGGTTTCATAAGAAAGGCAAAAAGAATATGGGAAAAAGAGGTATCACCCATTTCTTGGACCAGGGAATTCGGAATATTACAAGCAATAAGAACCCAATCACATATAAATATGTTGCATATATAGATATTATGAACAAGCAGGAAGATGCACACCTCTGTGACTTTTTCTGACTGTCGGCTGACAGGGTTATCTTCTGTCATAAACATATCCATCTGCGACAGTGTAAGGCCGAATAGATACTGAGGCGCCATTCTTGTAATTTTCCATCACTATAAATAAGATGGTACATCACTTACATGCTACACAGAGACTTTTAGATGCAAGATAAAACTTTTGAACAAGTTCCCAGAAGACGGCTTTGAATGATGATAAAGTTGGAAAGAAACCAGAAGTAATGTTACTAGCACTACAATATATCCCAGTTTGATTGGTTATAAACTTATCATAGCCTTTAACATCTATCAGTTTCATTTAACTAATAGTGAAATCACAAGTTATTACAGAATGTTTTAGATTTCAACTCAAACCCGTGCTAGATTTCAAGTGAAGTCCAAAAAGCTTGCCCATTCAGTAACTTAACAGGACTACACTATCTGCTCTACCATCTCAAGGTTGTGGTGTACAGAATCCTTCTTACTCTTTGGAAGCCAAATCTACCCTAATGTATAGCCTATGTTAGCTCTTAATTAACATCAGCAATCCTCTCTTACTCATAGCAGTAAAACAATAAACCCTAAAGCTGCACCAGCTTCCATCTATCAGTTAGTCTTTAGTATCACAAAATCTTCCCTTTATTTGCAAATTCTTCAGTCTTCACAATATATGCTAGTTCTTCCAACGCCATATACACACACAAATACGTATAATAAGCATAATCAACGAAATACATACACCCATCTTTGAGATTTTCTTCGCGGAAATGCTTGGGTATATGGTCCAGAGATTTCCGAGCTACCGGACCCTTGAATCCACGTCTTCGAATCGCGCATTTTCGTGTTTTACCTGCGAATAGCACCTTCGCGTTCTGCAGAAAAGGCGAATTTCCAGCCAGCTCACGGCTGCTCGCGAAATCAGAACAGAAGAAGACGCCATCAAAAATCTTAGAAAATCGTTTCTCCACGCAGAGAGGAGAGAGAAAACTTCAATTTTAGCTATTGATAAAGTAGAGTAATTTCACGAAGATAAGGGATCAATTCTACAATTCTATAAAAGATCTGGGGTCGAAATGTGAATTCCTCAATCTTCAACGAGATATTTTACCCTCCACTCCTCCAGTAAAAGTAAAGTCTACTTAAAGTCCGTAACGGTTAGTCCAAGACAGTGAAAACCTATATCAACCCAAAACACGGCTTTTACCACAGTAAAAATTATCTAATTATTCAACCTCGCGTCTTCACATTTTTCTGTAGTAGTTTTATGCTGTAGATTATACCGGCCTTTCATACTTCACATATACATACAGCAGGCTGTATGTACACGACTACATTCTGCGATCTGTACAAAGCCTCTCTCTCTGTCTCTCAAACTACGTAACAAGTTGTTTGGTGCTCTGATTGTATCTATCGCTGTGAAGCTCAGCCGACTCGAAGCACCTCGGAAGAATCCGAGGCAATTTCTGGTTTGCGATTCTGTGGCCGTCTTTCTCTATTTTTTTGGTTTGATTTAATCAGTCATTATCTGTCACATTTGGAACAATTAGGTTTATATTTCGGTGCAGAATCGGGACTCTGCTGGTTTAATTATTGTGTTGGTTATTTCCTAAATTTGTTAGACATTCTGCTTACGATCTGCTGATTCCATTGATGGTTTAAACATAACTTATTGCTGAAGGTGAATTTTGTTTCTATTCGTTTAGGCCTAGGTGACAATTGCTCGTCGAAGTGAATGATTCAATTTGTAATTTGCCGACCAAACCTACTAATTTGAGGCTTTGCTTTTGGTCATGCTATTAGGTTGAATTTAGTTAGTGGATCAAGGAAGTAGTAGCTTTAACTTTGAGATGACTTGATAACTAAGTTGATTTGATTTGTGATGTTAGTTCTTTATCTGTGGGGTTAGATGAATGGAAGTTGTTATTGCCACACCGGCTTATTTTCTTAGTCCACGTCATGGATCCTGGAGATTGTTTAAGTTTCATATAGCAATCAGTTATTTACGTTTCAGCTGCATTGTTTGTAGTGATTTTTTTTTGCAACTTGTAAACATAACCTAAAACTATTTTTATGATTTGCAAGTGGCTATATAAATTTAATGGGTGTATCTCTCCATACTTAGCCACCACGTGATATTCGCCTTTTTGTGGATTATGAGAGATTGAGCATGTATCTTGTAGTCTACCTAAATAATAGTTCCCTTACAAGTTGCATGATTGGTTTAATTAGAACTCATTTAAATTGGCTACTTACCGTTTAGTAATGAACTCTGATGGTGTAGATATGGCTCAGATGAAAGAAACTAAAAAATGGGACGAGGACTGGGAGATTTTCTAAATCTCCATCCCCTGACCCCTATCCGCTTGTTCTAGACATTGACGACTTCAAGGTGACGCTTGAGCACTTGTTTTTGATAGAGTGCACATGTGTGCCTTTGGGCACCACTAATTGGATTTTACCAGAATGCTAATTACTGCATTTTTTTACATACCATTAGGGGGGACTTTTCATTCGATGCACTATTCGGAAACTTGGTTAATGAGCTGCTGCCTTCTTATCTTGAAGAAGAAGATACTTCTGAAGGGAATGGTGCAACAGATGCTATGACCAATGGTCATCTGAGGACTTCTGACACAGCTAAGGCAGCCCAAGCGCTATCGAACCCGTGTTTTACTGAAGTTGATGGTCTATTATCTTTGTTTAAGAACTCATGTACGCAGTTGATTGATCTTAGGAAACAGGTAAGACTTTACTAATCTCTTTTGGACTTATGTTATCACTGAAGATCTTACTAGTATTAATGCTTGCTATCAGATTGATCAGAAACTCTCCAAGGACAAAAAGGAAGTTTCTGCCCAAGACTCTAAGCACCGGAATACACTTTCTGTGGTTAGTTATCTTGATTTAATGTATATGTCATTTTGTATTCTATTTATATGAAATTTTGTTAGATCGATACTTTGTCATATAATTTTGCCATATCTGGTTTCATGAAGACATGCTGCCAATTATTGGTGTTTCCTTTTCCATATGTTATGCAGCTGGAAAAAGGTGTCGATGGCTTGTTTGACAGTTTCTCAAGGTTGGATTCACGTATATCAAGTGTTGGTCAAACAGCTGCTAAGATTGGAGACCATCTGCAGGTAAAGCTTGAGTGGAGATTCTGAATCCTGTTTCTTTGTCTATGCTGTTTATCTCTTGGTATAACACTCCTTCAATATACTGAGAGCAGAATGTCCAATACTAGCTCACTTTTATTTTGCTGATGCTATGCCATATTGTTATATTGCTCATTTATCCATGATGTAAGTTTTGAGCTTCTTATTTGTTTTTTCAGAGTGCTGATTCCCAGCGAGAAACTGCCAGTCAAACTATAGATCTCATCAAGGTAAATTTTCAATATTTGGGTTTAAGAAGTACCTTATGATTATCCACAGAGGATGATAGGATATCTGGTACTCCATTTAAGTAGCACAGTGCAATTTTCCCATGCAGTACTTGATGGAGTTTAATAGCAGTCCTGGCGACCTAATGGAACTTTCACCTCTATTTTCTGATGATAGCCGAGTAGCAGAGGCAGCTTCCATAGCACAGAAATTGAGTATGATGTCTTTTCCTTATGTACAATGTATAATATATGTAATGTAATCTTTGGGTATTTCTTCCAATTTAATTATTCGAATAAACTTCTGGTACATGTTCAAAGAAATATGTTTTCATGCTGGATCTCTATTAGTTGCTGAGTTTAACTTGATAGATAGTTCAATACGCAAGCTTGTGTGATAGTTCAATACACGAGCTTGATAGATAGTTCAATCAGCTCTGACTCACGTTTTTTCTCTGTGAATCAATGTAACGTTCTGGAACAACCAAAAGATGGATATCTTAGAATATCTATGGTTTTCTTGCAAAATTAGTACTTTCCAAAAAATAGATCACCTACAAGTTTGATTTCAGGATCATTTGCTGAGGAAGATATTGGGAGGCAAGGCATTGCCTCATCAGTTACTGGAAACGCGACAGCGAGCAGAGGATTAGAAGTGGCAGTCGCTAATCTCCAGGAATATTGCAACGGTGTGATGTCATGTCTAATCTATTCATTTACCATTACAAGCAACATTAGTTTCTTGATCTATGATCATGGGCTTAACTAGAATCAAGAAGCAACAACAAGCATTAGCTACATCTTCCCCTCCCTTTGCAGTACATTTGCTCATTGTATTTCTGTGATGTGGGCATAAATGAGTATCTGGTGTCCTTTTCACTAATCTAGGACTTCATTTTGGTCAAGTTGCAGCGGTCTTCCAACTTCCATAAATCCAATCATGTTCTGACTTCCCAGTTATGGACTCTTTGGATTTTATGTTTTGTAATTTGATTGTCTGAAAGAACTTTTGGTTTTACTTTACATGTCTAAGTTATACCCACATACTTAGGTGTCACATGTTATGAAGACATTTATCTTGTTAATATGTACCTCGTTTGGAGATACGTCCCTTGAGTGGTTTATTGCGTTAATCAAGTTTCTCTATTTCAATTTGATAGTCTTACTGTTCGTAAATGGATTTTCGAATCCGGAAAACAGGTTATTGGCTAGATTTGATGCAGCATCACAAAAGTGGGAATTGTCTACCATGGCGGTATGTGCAAAGATTTTGTACGGGTAACTATTTTTTGCTTTTCACTTGCCTATTATGCCTTACCATACTCATGATGAATAAATTTACTATGTATTCAAGTTGAGGAATCAAACCATGATTGACGGAGGAAATCAGTTTTAGTTTTGCAATTCTGTTTCATTTTTTTAGTTTCACGGGCAGGGATTGGAAGCAATGTATTGCCCTGCTCTTATAGGTGCTTTTGTGAAAAAATTCTTCTTAGAATGATTTTCAACAAATGGATTTCATATACACATATTGAAGAAAGAAAGCGGTCAGATATCTTACAGCCCCTCTCGATTACACGCAAGACAAGATCCGAATAACACGAGAATAGATAACACAATAATATTCATGACCAAAGCCCAGCCCTTCCGAGAGTAGAGGCTGACTCTCCACGACCCAAGAAAGTGTTTTACACAAATTAATGACTACCTAACACGGCCCACAACGAGCTATAAATATCCGTCACACAAGCCATTGCACCCGAATAGCGAAGCCGGACACGCAGGCCCTCAACTACATAAATAAATATAAATAAACAGTGGCGGACAAGTAACAAAAATAGAGAGTAAGATCTCGGGCCACGCAATGACATATGTTCCTTATTTTCCATCCTGTTCCCTCCTCTGTTTCCTGCTACGCTTTCTTCTTCGCCGTTGGTAGACCATCAGGGCCTTGTCTTTCTTGCCTTCTTTCTTATCAATACTCCCCCCAAACCATTCACCTTGTCCTCAAGGTGGAAATTAGGGGAAATGAGTGTTGATTTTGTCATACGATTCCCAGCGTGGCTTCGGGACTCATCCATACTCTCTCCCAACGTGCATTCCGCGTTGGTTCGTCGGCCTCTCCGGCCCTTGGTGCGGATACTCAGGCCAGGCTCATTTGCCCGAAGACACAATTCCAAGGCCGGTTCAATTGGGTGGGCGGGAGGATATGTGCCATCATCGGCCCCTCTCGTGGCCGAAGTTGTGAAATATGGAACACGGGATGAATGGCCCCGGATTCCAGTAATGCGATCCGATAAGCCACTTGACAATCACGACCCACATGATTTGGTACGGTCCATAGTAGCGGGAGCCAACTTCTCATATTCCAGGCATGGCTATTTCTCTTGCGCCGATAGTGGTCGTAGCTCAAAAACCAACCCATCACCTTCCTTGTATTCCACGTCACGCCGTTTCTTGTTAGCTGGGTCTTGCATGCGTTGTTGAGCGCGAATTAAGTTCATCTTAAGTCATCCGATAGGCATCCCAGATCCTCCGTGAAGTTCATCCAGGTGCGCCCACTGGTCGTGTGTTGTCCGGCATAACGCAGCCGGGGCGGTGGATCCGGGTCCATATAAAGCCTTAAAAGGGTCGCTTGAAGAGATGAATGGAAGGAAGTATTATACCAGGAATTCCCCCACGCTAACCATCGAGCCCACGTTTTCGGTTTTACCGAACAAGGCCATGAAATATGTTTCCAAACATCGGTTGGCGACTTCGTCCGTCCGTCGGGTTTTGAGGGTGATATGCTGCGTGCTTTTCTTCAATTTGACCACATGTAGACGGAAGATCTCAGTCCAAAATCGCTCTCAAATATTTTAGCTCTATCGCTACCATAGTCAACGGCGGTCCGTGCGGCCGCGCGATATCTTTCATAAATGTTGCCGCTACGCTAGCCTGCGAGAACGGGTGTTTTAGGTGGATAAAGTGAGCGAACTTGCTCAAACGATCAACTACGACCAAGATCGTGTCCCACCCATCGGAGCGAGGCGGGCCCTCGATAAAGTCGAGCGTGACATCATCCCATACTTGGCGCGGAACCGGGAGAGGCTGCAAAGAGTCCCGCAGGGGCCATAGTGATGCCTTTATGGCGCCGACACACATCACATCGTTGTTTAACGTAGTCGCGAATGTGTTGATGCATACCCTGCGTATACTTCCGCGCGTCGCACGCGGTACGTCTTGGTTACTCCTTCGTGCCTTGCCATCGGAGAATCGTGGTAACAAGTGCTAAGATCTTATCATAGCGGGACCCCTTGGCGGCACTAATCGGCCGCGGTAATATAGCGAGCCCTCGCTCAAAAGAAAATCCCGGTGTGCATCCCCATCTTTCTCGAGGTCTTGTCGCATGCGTGTAAGAAATGGATCGACCTCCGTCTCGGCCCTGAGCTCGGGCGTAACTCCCAGCGTCCCCGCTTCCACCACGGTACATCCACATCCCTTGTTTTTTCGAGATAAAGCATCTCGCTACCCTGTTGCTCGCCCGGAGCGATATTGGATTTTAGTCAAATCCCGACGAGTTTTAGTCATCCACCTTTGGTATTCCGCACCCACCACCCGTTGTTTCAATAAGAATTTTAAGCTCGGGTTGATCGGTTCGCACAATGAAATGTCGCCCCATTAAATAATGATTCCACCTCAGAAACCGCCTTCACTATCGCCATTAGTTCCTTTTCGTAGATCGATTTCGGTTGATCTCGAACACTCAATGTTTATCTTGAAATAAGGCGATCGGTCTTTGATCTTGCATGAGTACCGCGCCCTAACCCGTACCCCCGACGCATTCGTTTCCACGATGAAAGTTTTCTCAAAGTCGGCGTGCATCGCCAATACCGGACAGATACCATCGTTGTCTTCATTGCAGCCGGAAAGCGCCCTCGGCTTTTGCGCCCACGCGCGAACCTCCCCTTTTTAATTGTGCGATGAGGGGTCTCGCGATGCTTTGGCATAACCACAGACGAATTCCGTGTTAATAGCTAGGTTAGTCCCAAAAAAAACCCACGAGCTCCTTGATTGTCCCGGAGACGTCCACTCGAGCATGGCGCCGATCTTATCCCTCTCATTGCCGCCACCCCATTTCGCCGAAATAGAATGCCCCAAAAATGACAAACTCGCCTCCCAAATTCGCACTTATCTTGATTGAGAAATAACCGGTGTTTTGCCCAATGTTGCCATAACCACCCATGAAACGCCCTCGTGATCCACCTCATCCTTGCTATAAATGAGTATGTCGTCCAAAAACACGAGGATGAACCGTAGGGAGGAAGGTCGAAAAATGTCATTCATAAGATTTTGAAAAGTGGCAGGGCGTTCATCGGTCCGAACGGCATTACCATAAATTCATAGTGCCCATCGTTGCGTTCGAGTAGCCGTCTTGCTGAATATCTTCACGCTTCATTCGTATTTGGTGGTATCCAGATTTCAAATCCAACCTCGAGAATACGCGGCTCCATGGAGTTCGTCTAGTGACTAGTCGATTCGGACAGGTATCGAAATTTATTCGCAGTTTGTTGCTTGGTTTAAAACCCGGTAGGTCGACACGAGAACCGCCGTGTCCCATTCTTCTTCTTTACGAGGATAGCGGGGGCTCGAGAACGGCTCGTCGCTCCGAATAATTCCATTTAGCATCTCTCTAATCAAGCGCTCGATCTCTCTTTTTGAAATTGAGGGTCAGCGATACGGCCTCACGCTAACCGCCGCTCCCGCCTTGAGCTCAATCCCATGCTCATGTCCTCCTCGAGGGGGAAGCCCCCTAGGATGCCCGCTGCCATGCAAAATCGCGTAACACGCGCGGCACTCCCTCCCCGCCTGCGTCTTTACCCTTACTAGCCAGGTGCCTTTTCCCCGTCGAGCACTCCACGCTTTGCAACACTCCCCGATCAACCCCAGGTCCTTCGCTCCCGACTCCCGCCCCTCAACCGAACTAACCTACTCCTCAATCACAACTCCATAATTTTCTCCCTCCAGTAATGATGGGAGTTTCCCGGTCCCTCTAACCATTACCGTACCAATATCAAATCCGCTCCCAACTGCACACGGAATAAAATCGTCCCTCGCGTCAACTTCTCCTAAATGAAGCTCTACCCACCGCATGCTTGCGCACAACACCGGAGCCCGTTGCCCCGTAAGACACTATAGATCGCCTTCCCCGCCTTGGGAATTCCCAATCTTGCGCATGATGCCGTCGATATGAAATTATGGGATGCATCCGTGATCGATTAAAACCACCCCCTCCCTTCCCCAAACTTCCCCCTTTTACCTTCATGGTTTTAGGTGAGGTCACCCTCGACCCGAGTTCAAAGAGACCTCTGCGCCTACGTCCCGGGAGCCGCCGTGTCGGCAGACAATATGGTCATCCCTAGGCGTCGTTCTCGCTTCCTCCCACATCATCCCCTTCCCTCATCTATCAAAATTACTTGGCAATCCACTCCGGCATTTATGTCCGAAGTGCCATTTATCGTCGCATCTATAAGCATAAACCCTCTTCGTCTTTTATCCTGCACTTGGCATCAGTCATCCGGCCGTTCCGGCCGGTTAGTGGATTGCGTGGTCGGCCCGGTTGCGGCCGGCGATTCTGTGTAGCGTGAGTGGATGGTGAAAACGAGCTTCTATTTCCCACATTAGGCCGCGTGTGTGGGTTATCTCCCGAATTAGTCGGCCACGAAGGTTGAGTGGATATTTTAATTGTATCTTTGGGCACGTTGGTTTTATTTCATATTGGGCTCGTTCCTTCTCCTCTACCTTTCGGCTCCGCTTGAAAGCCTCAAACGAATCGCTTGCCCCGTTATACCGAACCTCAGCCTATAATGCCCTTCGTACCCACTGAATAAAATTTCCCAAAGCCACCTTAGGTTTAAGCTCGTCAATGGCGCCCGCACGGGTTCGAAATTCGTCGATGTACTCTGCCACCGTTCCCGTTGCACCACCGCGGAAGCTAGCGATAAAGATCGCCGCCTCGAGACGAACGGAACTCCGTCAACACTCGCTCGGAGCTCTTCCCACGTATGGATCGGGCGCAGTCGTTCATGCGAATGGAACATCAATGCGCTTCCTTCCAAGCTGCACCTTGCGGTGTCGAAACGGTCTTCGTAAGGTGTTCTATTCGCCCCGAACCCCCTCTCAATAAGCATTAGCCACCCAGGGTCGATCCCGTTGAAACTCGCTAACTCCACCTCTCCGTGGTCGATGTCCGAGCGGTCGTAGCCACGCCGCTCGGGATGCCGCTGCTTATACTCGTATTCCCCCATTACGAGTTGTGTTGAGGTGTGCTGTTTGAAGTCGTGATTGCGCACATAACGCCTCCTCTGCGTACTCCGCTTCATGTTGTGAGTGGTATCCTTGTTGTTCTGTTGTGTTTTCTCTTCCCCTTCTTTACTCTTCCCCCTTGTTTTGCAAAGCATTAACACTTTCCCCATCTCCTCCTGCGCCTTCAACATTGCGGTCCGGAAGACCACGTTTTGCTCTTGTGATTCCCGTAAGGGCGAGATCGCTCGTTAAGAGCTTGCAGGTGGACGTATTCCCTTTCACCGTAGCCCCCAAATCCTCGATTCTTTTGGTGTTGTTCGTCATACGCCCGATCGTGCTCGATACCAAGTGGTCCGATATCTTACCGGCCCTCTCGATTACACGCAAGACAAGATCCGAATAACACGAATAGATAACACAATAATATTCTTGAACGAAAACCGAGCCCCTTCCGAGAGTAGAGGCAACTCTCCTTGACAGAAAGTGTTTTACACAAATTAACGCCTACCTAACACAGTCCCCCATAACGAGCTATAAATATCCGTCACACAAGCCACACCTGGCCAATAGCAAACGGACACGCAGGCCCTCAACTACATAAATAAATATAAATAAACGATGGCGCGACAAGTAACAAAATAGAGAGTAAGATCCCGGGCCACGCAGCATATGTTCCTTATTTTCCATCCTCTGTTCCCTCCTCTGTTTCCTCTGCTTCTGCTTTCTTCCGCCGTTGGTAGACCATCAGGGCCTTGTCTTTCTTGCCTTCTTTCTTATCAGAAACAAACAGAGAACTTGATTTACTGGTTATGGAAAAGGCTTTTCAAGCCAATCTTCACATATAACTTTTGGAATTCAGTTCAACCGAGGCAACAGCGCTATGCAACACTATGTGGGTCTGCGGCCAATGTTTGATTTGGAGGTCATGAATGAAGATGCTAGATTGGTTCTTGGCGACCCTGGCTCTCAACCTAGTCCTAGCAATGTTGCTCGTGGGCTCTCTTCTTTATACAAAGGAAATTACAGGTTTGAATGATTCCTCCTAACTAAGTTGTTGGCTTTGGTATGCTCATCTAATGCTGCCGTGATCCGCAACCAGATACTGTACGGAAAGAAGCGGCAACAATAACTGCAGTATTTCCATCACCAAATGATGTCATGTTAATATTGGTTCAGGTATCCTTGTTTGACTGCATTTGCTGAGGCTCGGGATTTTCTACTTCCAGTGGTGTTATACATGCATCTGATATGAAGCTTTTTTCAACATTTTCCAGATAAGCAGATGAATCATTTTTCTTAAGAAAAAACCTGGATGAATGAAAAACCAGTTAAAAACTTATGGATTGTTCAGATTAGACCAGACATTGTAATGATTGTTAGAATTTAGAAGAATAACATAAGATCTGACAAGAACAATTCAAGAGCCTTGAACTTATTAAAAAGCCATCTATTTTTGGTAAATAGTATCGACATGTCTTATCCAAGCAAATGATGAATTAATTCCTGGTTTCTGGAATGGCTAAAATTACTAAAGTTTCCCTTGGATGAAGCCCATTATTAATTATTTTCCATTTTTTGTCATTAGAAGAGCAACTGAGGCCTGTTATGAATCCTGATTGCAATCATCCAATCCGTTATATCAAACACGAAATCAAAAATCTTGATTTTGATGTCAGCAAACTGTTTAATTGTAACAATTTTAATATTGATTTTGAGTGTTGTTATTTAATGCAGCGCGTGTTGGAAGACCGAATTCCTAAACTTCTTGAGAAGCTATTGGTGAAGCCATCTTTACTTAATCCACCTCGCATGGAAGAAGGCGGACTAATACTAGTAAATCTCCACCTCTATCTGCTAACTGCTCTCATTAGTCCAAGTTGAGCAATGCTAACTAGCTTTTATTTATTACCCACAGTATCTGAGACTGCTAGCCGTGGCATATGAGAAAACACAGGATCTTGCTAGAGATTTACTTGGTGTGGGGTGTGGTGACTTGGATCTTGAAGGTATACATGAAATTTCTTGATAATTTCTTGAATTCTCATGTCTGGAAGCATCAGGTTTTCAGTGTCCCTGGCTTAGCAAAGAGACCATACTGGAAGTGTGCATTGTTGCCGAGCATCTGATAAAAGATAAACACTCTATTGGAACAGTTTTAAGTCGGAATCTGCTAGACCTTACCTTTAGATAAACACAGAAATAGCAATTAGTATAGTGTTCCTGAGTAATGACAATAGGATAAGCATAATTCGTATATGAAAAACACTACCAGTAACTGTTAACTGTGGCTTGGATCTTTAAATCTTCAGACCTCGGGAGTATTGTATTAGCAGCATTCACTGACAGAGTTATGTGAACTGTCTTTTCTGTTTTCCAGGATTAACCGAGTCTTTATTTCTTCCACATAAAGATATATACATAGAGTATGAGCAATCGTCTCTGGGACAAATGTATAAATCAAGGTATCTCATACTATCGAAATTCATATCATCATGATCTCTTGGGCTCTGACATTTTATTGACTTAACATAGTGTGATGTTTATATTCCTAAATTATATTGACCTAACATAGTGTGATGTTTTATATTCCTTTATTATATTTCAAATATGAATCCTTGTTTAAACCATTCAGATGGAAGAACTGAGAGCTGAAAGCCAGCAGTCCTCTCAATCAACTGGGACAATTGGACGTTCAAAAGGGGCTTCTGTATCATCTTCGCAGCAGCAGATATCTGTCACTGTAGTGACTGAGTTTGTACGCTGGAATGAAGAAGCTATATCTCGATGTACTTTGTTTTCATCACAGGTATTCCTATGCTGGAGATTTCGGGTTGATTAAATGTCATAGCAAACACAGGGAAAAGCAAGTGAAGTTTTAGCAGTAATTATTTCAATCTTGATAGGTTAATATTATTTTTAAATTAGTTTTGTCTAAACTAACTGATTAATTCATAGATTGTGCACTAGAGTGCTGGAATTTACTTCTGCGCTTTCTGCATTCAGATTGTTCTCGGTTGTGATGGAATTTTATCTCACTTCTCTCCAATATCATATACCCTCCTCCACTTGTGTCATATTTTGTCCAGAAAGATAATATTAATCCTGATCTTACTTGTTAGTTTCTGTAGTTATTTTTGCATAGGTTCTTAATTATTGAATGTCCTCGTGCGATTTTGCAGCCTGCTTCACTTGCTGCTAATGTACGGGCTGTGTTCACTTGCCTCCTGGACCAGGTGAGTTTAGGAGTCCCAGTACTTCGTACTTTACTTCCTGTAATAGTTCCAAATTATATTTTGTTCCATTTACCATCCTTCCCCTACTTCAGGTCAGCCTATATATAACAGAAGGTCTGGAAAGAGCACGAGACAGCCTGACTGAAGCTGCAGCATTGAGGGAACGCTTTGTTTTGGGAACTATTGTTAGTCGAAGAAGTTGCAGCTGCAGCTCGCTTCAGCGGTAATCACTTGCATTTTATTCTGTTGTTTGTATTATCTCTCGTCCTTTTTTCTTGGGGTCAGGGTTGCTTTATCAGTTATGTTCTATTTAAGCAACTTTATCATATTTCCTGAATATTGTAAAGCATTCATAGTGAGACCTTTATTGTACTAACAGGCAGAAGCGGCTGCTGCAGCTGGAGAAAGCAGTTTCAGATCTTTTATGGTTGCTGTACAGCGTTGTGGAAGTAGTGTAGCTATTGTTCAGCAAGTATGTAGTATGTTTTTGTTCATCTTTTGTTTATGTCGGTCTTGGAAATTGTAAT
>JAPVEC010000036.1:0-145703 GCA_028984105.1 Lavandula angustifolia
CCGCACAAAGACCTTCCAAATCAACATCCTGCGGCAACTGAGTAAGAATCTCCAAATCAGGATCAAGGAGATCACCGACATCAGATGTAAGCAACCTCTGAAAGAAATCTGCAGCCGACGCCCTAATCTCAGAATCCGAAGACAAAACACGACCCTAATCCTCTATGGAGTGAATACGAGATCGGACCCGCTTCAGCTTAACCCAGCCCTGGAAAAAACCCCTCAAATGCCCACCTAATAGCCGCCTTCTGCCTCCACCCGCGTGCGAAGTACAAACTCAGCCACACACCGATTAACCTCAGCCCTATTCGAAGCTGAAGGAAATGTCTCATAAGCAGCCTGAGCAGAATCCATATCCGCCTCTGCATTCCTCAAAGTGGTGAACACATCCCCGAAGACCTCCTTGTTCCTAGCCTTAAGAAAAGCCTTCACCCGCTTCAACTTAAGCTGCAAGTTCATCATCCCATGAAAACCATTAGCCTCCTGCCAAACCCGCCGAATCTCCGGCAGGAAGGTATGATGCCTAATCCACATGTTCTGAAAACGGAAGGAAGACCTTGGCCTCTCTGCAGAGATCTCACACCGAATCAGCAGAGGGCAATGATCTGAGACAGACCTCGAAAGATGCACCACACGGGTCTTGGCAAAGACACTCTCCCAGAACTCACCAAGAAGAACCCGATCAAGTCGCTCAAAGACACCCCTCCAATGCCACGTAAAAGAAGAGCCCTCAAAACCCGGATCAATCAGCTGACAATCTGTCACGGCATCCAGCATGTCATCCATCTCCAAATGACGCCTAGTGGAACTCCCCTGTCTCTCTTCATCCTACATGAAAGTGTTGAAGTCACCTCCCATAAGCCACGACAAATCCTCCATAGACTCGGAGATACTGCGAAGATGAGCCCACAAACCATGTCGCTGCGCTCTAATACACTTTCCATAAACAATAGAAAGGCAAATAAGAGCCCGAAGAAGCGGACCCGATAATCGCAGATGAAGCAACTGTGAAGATCTATCCAACACCTCCAACTCAAAATCAAAATGAGCAAAAATTCAAGTCTGCGAGTCGCTATTATGGGCCCGAAGAGGAAGACTAAACATAGATCCATATGTAGCGGGATCTGGATCAGTCATACGCTCAATCACAACAACAAAAGACAATCTCTCCCAATTAATATATCGTCGAAGAACATCCTGGGTGACGAGATTGACAATCTCGCGGACGTTCCAAATCATGAAGTTAACTGACATGGGGAAACATCAGTGACAGGGATAGAGGCCACAATATCCATCCTGGAATCATCAGAAGGCTCAACTAAGTGACCATCAACCCTCTCTCCACCATTAATCATCGGATCGGCTCTGCCAGATAGAGACGGATCCAAAGGAGAACTATCAGAACTCCTCTCCAACTGCATATCACTCTAAGTAGAAGTGGACTGGTGGCCCACAACCACCACCTCCGCATCCTCATCACCAACTGCAGTACTTGGTACCTGTTCCCAAGAGAAGATTATGAACCCTTACCATTGGTTCTCTGCTTCTTTCCAATAACTTGTACAAAATCACCAAGGACATGCTGTGACGGCCCAGAAGGAATCACAATATCACGCCTAGATGGGGAAGGTTGCTGAGGTTGATCCCGAAGTGAGGCTGGTTGCTTCGCCGAACCGGCCTCTGAGCTAGAATCCTTCCTCTAGGAACATATATAGTCCAATCTCCCACCTTTAACAACCTATTGTACATCCAATGTTACATCATCATTTAATTCCTCTAGGAACAGAGTCCAAGAAGAGGAGACGCAATAGAGCAATAACAAAAACTATTGTACCTTTCTATCATTTTCGAATAGACTGCAACTCTATATTTTGAAGTCGGTCTTGATATTACTTATCTATTTTATGTGATTCGAATACATCCAATATTACATCATCATTTAATGCTTGATGTTTTCTCCATACAAGAATTGACTTGATCTACAGTTTACTCGGTGCCCATTTCAAATAGTAGCTGCGAGTTTTTTTCATCATTTAAAAAATGACCTGATTAATTTATTTCTTTACTTATATGAGACATTTATCTTTCTCGACATGTTTCTCTTCTTCGTCGTCGAACTCGGTACGATTGTGAGTTTCATGTAAGGTATGGTTGGTCTTGGATAGTTGGATGGCCTCTCGCAACGGTTAAATATTACACATACAATGTGAATGCCACTCCCATTAGCTACATGATTAGTACAGGGTTCCTTAAACGACCGGTTTATATATCTTGATATCCAAAACAGAGACGATGAAATCAAGATGTTCCGCAAGAAGCAGTCACCACCATTCTCATATTAAAATTCATTTTATATAATTAAGATCAAGAATCGTGAGCATTTATTTAATTATAGAAAATTATCAATAACTCGACTTTGACGCGATTTCAGGAAGACACCAAACATACGGTTTCTTTGCATGATAACTAGACAAATGAATGTGAATCGAAGAAATATTTTATGCAGATTAACTCTTATGCTAAAGACCAGTGGCAGATCGAGAAATCAATAATGGGGTGTACTGAATAATAAACATATTGCTACATGAAATTTTATCTGTAGTAAATTATATATTTCGATGTACATAAGTTGTGCATTATGAGATTTCAATACATAAAATTATCAATTATTGAATCTATACACTAAACAAAAACTCTCTCAATAAAAAGCATACAAAATTTGAATTTTCAAATTAATTATCTCTCATCTGGTTACAAAGAGAAAAATGCTCTTTCACTTATAGCAGTGAGAACAGATATGTCAAAACTATAATAATCGGTTAGTTAACATATTACCTTCCACTTTTAGTAAGAAGTGACTCAACCCAACAAATGTAACATATCAACTCATATTCTATGTAAAAACATCTTAGATTAGTGAAAATTTTAAGATATAATTTTTTCGTAAGCTAGCAAATATCGTCAGGTTGAATGATTTGAAAGAAGTTTAGGATCTGCCACACTGAGACATAATAATCCAACAAACACATCATTAAATCTTTATAGCTTCGCAAGCTTTCAAAATTGAACAATAAATAAGTCAACCTTCAAATTAAAGAAGAAATCAGTCATCCAGTACATAAATTAATATCAATTTCCAAAAAAAAAAAAAAGTGTATTTAATTGACATGATTGATCGATCCCCTTTTTAATTTCTACAACTCAATAGAACATGCTAATCAAGAAAAAAAAATCTCATCTCACTTTTAGTTCCGAGCAAAGAATTTCTTGAACAACAAATAAAATAAACAAAATAGAAAGAAAAACAATTAACCAACTCAGTTCGTCAATATTGCTAACTAAAGCTATTTATTACTCACAGCAGAGAAAAGAAAGCTAATCCAATTGGGCAATCAAATAGATTCGAGTTTTTTTTTAAATGATGATGGTAATCCGCAATCACTACCAAAGTACGCATTGAGTAAACCTCGTTTATGTGCTTTAGTCTTCAAACAATACATGAGGGTTCAACCACCCTAAGCTAACCATATGTGACAGACTCATACGTAGCAGTCTTGGTGGATTTTGAACCCCTGACCTTCCGGACACAGGCTACCTCATTCTTCTTTTATAGGTTAAGTGCTTGAGTTTATACTGAAAGATACAATTAAACCTCTTTAAAGTAATAATATTGAGATCGGAGAAAATTATTCGTTTAATAAGGTTATTTCTTCCTCAAACATTATTTTAAGTCATTAATCCAAGTCGGAACCACAAGAAAATATTATCTAAATAAAATTATTATTCCATCAAATATTATTTTTATCGATATTTAACAGCAGTAAGTGGAGAAATGACAGCTTTCAATCCAATTGACCTTATATTTCTTATTAAACAATAAAAGGACAAACACATGGAAGAAAAACTCAAAAGATTCATCCCCACAAATTATATTCGAGATTCACAAAAGAAGACACGTGAATATAAGAAACCAAAAGAAGGAAAAATGTGGGAAACTTAAGAAAACTAGAAAAAAAATAACATAAAAGTCTAAAAATAGAAATCAAATGAGTGCATTGAGTTTCGAACATAAAACCTCTCTGGAAAGAGAAAAAGTCATTAACCAACTGCACTACAAGCAAATAGTTAATTATATTTTTTACTAAAATTATCTATAAGCAATACGAATCATATACCCTATTTAGTCGAACTTCCGTTGGTCGGGGGGTCGGTTGACCCTCCCGACCCCCCTCTAGTTCCGCCAATGATTACATTCATAACATTTCTATAGCGTAAATTAGAGATGACATTACTTAATATTTGAGATCTTTATCTAATTCAAGGACTTCAGTTTCGGTAGATCATTTTCTATTTGGAACGAATCTTGCAATGCCGAAAACATATTTCTTGGATAATTTTAACATAAGCAAAAATAAACTTTTCATTTTTTATGTATTTGAGCGTTATTTTATATAACTATTGAGCTTTTCTAAATTTGAATAAGTTGACTCATTTTATAATTAGTGTATATTCAATGTTTATTTTCAACATGATTTTACTAAAGCAAATACTCTCTCCGTCTCAGCCGACTTGTCTTGTTTGATTTCGGCACAGATATTTTGGTGAGTGGGTGGTTGTGTGAGTAGAAAGTGGGAGTTTGTGTAATAATTGTTTCCATTTTAGGAAACAAGACAAGTAGGGTAAGATGACCCGGAAAGGAATATAAGACAAGTCTGGCAGGACGGAGGGAGTACTATTTTAAAAAAAAAAATTATAGTACACCCAATTAACTTGTTTTATATCGTAAATTTCTCTCTAAAGTAATAAATATTCATTTATCGATAAATGGATAATTTATTCATTTATCGATAATTGAATAACTTTGTCGTACACTAGAATAATTTTAAGTCGTCATCCAAAATTATTGTTCAATTCGTAATTAAATAGATCACCCCTAAATACATACTGTTAGACGATGAAATCCACCTAAGCCAATTGAGGCTTTTGTGGTGGCGGTGGAGCAAACTTACTATTTTTCTACGAGTAGAGTTTCGTCAAGGTGAAGATTTGTTATTCTGAATTAAAAATTGGAGTTTCCGTCAATATGGAGATTTGTTACACTAGATTGGATATTGAAGTTTTCGTCACGCTGAAGATTGTTATGTTGGTGACTCAAATCCTATTTGAATATTATCCCACATCGAAAAATGAATGATGACGGTTATTAATTTCACCTATTTGTAGATAGGTTTTCTAATTGTTTTACGTGTGCTCCTATGCATCATAGCCTACATGTTAGGAGATTAGTTTGTTGGAATAATTGTTCAGGTTTTTGTGGATATGTGTTAGAGTCTAGAACCATATTCTGGAGACCCATTTTATATTCTCATCTTTATTAGTGGATTGTTACGTGAATGTAGGTATATTGATCAAATCACATTAAATTCGTTGTGTCTATTTGTTTTCTCCTTTATGTTATTTTTAGTTATTGTTATTTTTGAAACCACAAAAATAATATATTTAAGGACCAAATGTGACGCCCCAAAACTTTTAAAGATACATACCATGTTATTTCTTATTTCAAGCCAGTGTTTATAAGTCGCGCTCTAGATTTTTAATAAAAGTTGTTAAGCATAGTCATATGATTTCGCATCACATGAGTGTTGTGATATATGATATTGTTTTCTTGTTTTCTCATGTTAGAATTAAGTAACATGTTTCCACTTCTCATAATGTGAATAAAGTACTTTTCTGTCCCCTTGGGATGACAAAGTTGGTGAAGGTGCTTAGCCTGGGACCGATAGGTCCTGGGTTCGAATCCCACTGGAAGCAACTTTGTGGAGTCTGTCACCTATGGTTAGCCTAGGGTGGTTGAACTCTCCTGTGTGGTTTGCAGGCTACTGCACAAGGAGCGGAGTTTACCCAGTGCGCACCGAAGGTAGCGGCTGCGGGTTCCACGTATAAAGAAAAAATAAAAATAAAGTACTTTTCTTGTGTTGGGCATACAAGATTGTGACTTATAGATTCACTTCTTTTCCTTGTTTGTGGATATTATATAATGTTGCATTTATTCCACAAAAGTAAGGGGTGATGTGTGGTTAGGGATCATCTAACCCACTATAGATTAATATATGCATATTTTGTTATAGCTTGATTCACATATATTAAATATAACATATGCATATTAATGTTATTTTGCCCATATTTGTTGTGTTACAATATCCAATACAGAGGGAAATGATGAAGGGAACATTTCATAATTTTCTCAGGTAAACAAAATATTTCCATTATGAAAATATCAAGGCAAAATGTAATCAAACGGTACTAATTCTGCACATATCTTTAACAGAACCATGATACAAGATCATCTATTAGTATGTATCCAAAACAAGTAGTTGTTTTATTCCAAAATTACAAATATTTAAAATTACAAACATCTTAGTTTATAAAATTTATAAACTAAGATGTTTATAAATTTTATAAACATCTTATAAAATTTGGCAAATCCCCTATTATTTGTGAATTGCAATTCCTAATTTGTCATTTTCTCAATTTTAGATTTATAGAAATTAAAGCTACAATAATTCTGGGCCATAGATTAGATTAATATCTATGGATATAACTCTTCCCTATTTTCTATTTTAAGGCATCTTCTTAAGGGATCCATACCCTAGCAAACCAACGGCAACCTTTTCTCTCTTTGGCTCTCTTTGCCTCTTTAATCTCGACTCCGGACTCATGTCTCGATTACGTATGTTAATAAATCTCAATTTTTTTATTATAACAGACCCAATTTTTGACTTTGGCACATGACTCCCAAAATGTCGGAGTCAGACCTAGATTAAATTTCAACAATCAAATTCGCGAGAACAAAATTATTGCGAACCGAGAGTCGTACAATAGTCCTTTGAATGGCGGGTTGCATGTATGACTTTGCCCGTGAGTTGGCAACATCTGACGTAGCACTTCTTTTGTCCGCAGTCCCACACTGCCGCACACGCCTAGGGGTGGTTCGGTAAGGTATACCGAACTTTTTTCTTCATATCGTATATCGTATCAAAAATGGAGGTATGCAAATTTTATATATCGTTACCGTATTATACCATATGCAAATTTTTCATATCGTTACCGTATTATGGTATATCGATATTCGGTATGCCGAATCTTCGGTATTAAAATTGATCATACCGTATACCATACCATCGTGTCGGTATACGGTATTGATCTTCGATATACCATAAAGTGCGGTATACCAGACATTATATATCGTATCTTGACGATATACCAATATATCATGGTATACCGAAATTTAAAGTTATACCTTAATTTATAACATGTGTGTGAATATTATTTATTTAAACGAACAATCATTTATAATTAAATATATAATATGGATATTATTTAATAAAATAAATATACTTAATATATATCTCGTACATAAATATATAAATATATAATACGTGTATAGAGTACTACTTATTATTTTCTTTTATCATTTTTAATAATATTTTGTTCGTACCTATTGTTACTCATCAATGATAATAAATAAATTATTATAAAAGATATTAAAGTTAGAAATACTTATATATAAATACACCAATGTTTTGGTATGGATCGGTATATATCGGTATGTAAAACTCATACTGTTACAGTATTGGAAAAAATCACGGTACTAATAAAATTGGTATTTTTGGTGTATTTTCGACACAGTATGTGCGGTATACCGATTTTTCGGTATATTTACCCACCCCTGCACACACCCTCTCCTCTTGTACATCTTTTGCTTAACCCCTAGCTCCTGCACTCGTGCATTGATTATTCTATGCAAAATCAAACAATCGTGTATCATTTATCTAGCAAGTACATTGTTGTCTAGTTCATATGTTTGATTGGGATGAAAAATATAATTCCGAATTCTTTAGAAGAGAAACAAGAGGAAAATAGAAGGAAACAGGAATAAAAAGGGGGGGGAATAAATTCAAATATTCACTTCTAGGGTTATTCGATCCGAGAACATGTTAGACAACAAATTGAGATCCTTATATATTATCACTAAATTAGATGCACTATTTCTAAAAGGTAAGTTAGGTTCCGTTTGGTTTCATTCGCACTCAGAAACAATATATATATATATATATATATATATATATATATATATATATATATATATATATAGGAATGAATATTTTGAGAACCAAATCTCAAAAGAGATACGAGAACCGATCTCGGCCCTCCATTTCGCAAATCTAAGGCTCTCATTTTATCTCCAATACCATTTAAAATTAAATCTAAAAAGGAGAAATTAGCCAATATGTCAATTTCTATTCTATTTTTACCTACACCCTCCAATCTTAATTGAAGTGCAGCGTCCCAGTTCAAGCGGCGCCTTCCTTCTTCAATCTGCATTCGTCGTCCAGCATTTCTTCAAAAAGAGGTCTTGGAAGTTGATAATTTACGGTGGGTTTCAAATTTCTATGTTTCTTAAGTCATCTAAACTCGTTTTCCTTGTCTATTTATCCCGATTAATGCCGATTTTGAAGATTGATTTCTACACTATTTTCGATTTTTACCAAAATATGCAGAACAACAAGTAATACTAATTGAAGCCTCAGAGGATGTGTCGGAAATGCAACCAGATGGGACATCACGATTCAAGGAACTGCCCTAACATTAAGGATGTAGAATATTCCTGTTAAGTTTTGGCAGAACTTAGTAGAGACCTATGCACTGAACCATTTGCATTATTTGGACTAATTTGTATTAACTGAATCGATTTACTTCATGTTATGTTATTTTCATGCATACCACCGTTAGATTTTGTGCTTATGTTTTATGATTTTCATGCATATATACTATACCTCTCAAGTTCAATATTTATGGTACTGATTATGTTCAAGATTTTATATATCATGCATACCGTATTGATGTTTCACGCATTTGTTTTATGACTTCATGCTTATCTATATATGTTAAGGTTTTATATTTCATTCATATCGTATTGTATTTTCATGCTTATGTTATGTATTTTTTTTGCATATCCATTTTTTTCCTACAAGATTGTTTATATATCTGCATAGTCCCCAATTTTTTTTGGCATAAAAAACAAGTTATAAATGAATAACTTAGAATACTTTAATATACCAAAAGAAGTTTTCGACTACATTTGTTCCACCACTTAATCCTTAAAAAACATAAACACCATCATAAGTTCTAAGTTTTTCCTACGGAATTTTCCAAACCAAAGGTCGCACAACCCAACATTCTAACTATCAAGCATTTCTTTGACACATTCTTTAGAATCAAGTTCATTCTCATCGGCATGACCAACATCCTCTTCTTCCACTGTCTCATTCATTTTGTTATCATCGAAATTGACTATGCTCAAGCAATACCGCATCCTCAAAAGCTTAATTTGCTTCACACCTTTCCTCAAAAATCCCGTGTCCCAGTTGATTATGTCACCCTTGAACGTCTCCATATGTCTCATCAAATACACTCCTGCAAGAAATAATTCATATTTATTAGATTTTACCGTTACAAATTGATTTATGCTTACCTTTCTCAGAAATCATGCACACAAGTATATAATTTCATGCTAACCTTTCGATCAAGTTATGCACACATTTTATACATTTGACTCAAATCTTTTTATGCTAACCTTTCGATCAAGTTATGCACACCATCAATATTAATTATGCAAAAAAATCCAAAATAATATGTACCAATGGAAAAAAAAATATGCTTGCTATTTCATATTTTTATGCTAATATATAAAATATTTTATGCTTACGCTTACAAAAAAAGGCAAATGAAAAAAAAGGGTATGCATACCAATATTAAAACTTTCATGCACAGAGACACTCAATTTCATGCTAATAATCCACAAGATTCATGCATATCAATGAAACCGGGATAGAAAAAACTAGGGTTTTATATGAAATACAAACCACATGAGCATCAATTTGACGAATCAAAATAATTATCTTGAATCGCTAGAGTCCTTACGCCTAGAGTTTTCACCAACTTCTACAATTTTCGATTTTCAAAAGGGTTTCGGTTACACCCACAATTTCTCTTCTAAAACACAAAATCATCCATGTGTAAACTTAATTAACAAACAAAAACATGAAACATAACTCAAAATTCGTCGATTAAGGAGATTTGTAGTCGATTTCCAACCAAAACAAAATCAAAATTGTGGCTTTCGGTTTCAAAAGGGTTTCAGTTACACCCACAATTTCTCCTCTTGAACACGAAATCATCCATGGGTAAACTTAATTGACAAACGAAAACATGAAACATACTGGAAATTTCGTCGATTAAGCGAATTTGTAGTCGATTTTCGACCAAAACACGAAACTACTATTTACCGGTAAGCTTGTCTCTGCAAATCTTTCTAGTTTCAGCGAATAATACATGTGTATCCTAATTTAAGTAAATAATTAGTCAAACAAACCTGAATTCAAGTCGAATCGATGGAAAACGCGTCTAATTCTTCGATTTATTAATCGATTGACGTCGTTTCTTCACGCTCGTTTGGTGGAAATTTGAGTTCTGGACGGAGATGGGCTATGGCGGAAAACTATTGCGAATCCCTTGTTGATGGAAGAGTATTTGGGTGGTGGTTATGGCGGAAAACATCGGTAGTGGATGGTAGTTTTCGATTGAAGTTAATGGATGGAAGATTGAGGGCGGTTTTAGAGCCGTCGAGCGGGACAAAAAAAAATTTTGTTTGAAATGTTTTGATTTGTTGGAATTGCGCCCTAAAACATTAGCTTTTCTTTACCCATTATACCCTTTTATGAATTTTTTTAAAAAAAGAAAGAAAGAAGGGATTAATATGGTGCATTAGATGAGAACCGATCAACGCATAGGATCGGTTCTCGTATCTCTTTTGAGGGGTGGATCTCCCTAGATCCACACCCTACATATATATATATATATATATATATATATATATATATATATATATATATATATATATATATATATATATATATATATATATATAGGGGTATGGATCTAGGGAGATCCATCCCTCATATAAGATATGAGAACCGATCCTATGCGTTGATCGGGTCTCATCTAATGGTCCATATTAATTCCTTCTTTGTTTTAAAAAAAAACACAAAATGAGAAAAGGGCATTATGGGTAAACAAAATTGAATGTTTTTGGGGGCAATTTCAGAAAACCAAAACATTTGAACCCTTTTCATTTCACCCACTCGACAACTCCCTTCCACTTTCTTCATAAAACTTCCTTCCCCCTTCAATCGAACAACTACCGTTTGCGCACGTCCATCTTATGTTCGTCCATCTTCCTTCCGTCCATCTTCAGCACGACGGTACCCCATTTGCGCACGTCATACCCCATTTGCGTCGAACCACAGTCGATTTGCGCGAAAAATCGACGATTTTCGCTTAGAATCGGACTTCGAATCGACTCGATTTCGGAGTTAGTTTGACTAATTATTTACTTAAAGTAGGATACCCATGTATTATTTGACTAATTTCCTAGTTTTAGAGATATGATTGTTAATTGGTTCTTCAAATTCAATTGAAGTGGGTTCATAAAATTTATTGAAGTGGGTTCTTCAAATTCGATTGGAGTGGATTCTTCAAATTCGATTGAAGTTTGTTCTTCAAATTTGATGGAAGTGGGTTCGAAAAAATTCGTTTGGAGTGGGTTCTTCAAAATTCGATTGGAGTGGGTTCTTCAAAATCGACTGGAGTGGGTTCAAAATTCGATGCAGCAAAGGTGCTCGACGAAATTCCTGAGAAGAACACTGTCTGCGTCAATGCGCTTTTGTCAGGTATGAGCATAAATATTTAGGGTGGTGAGCATAAAAAAACGTAATGGTTAGCATAAAGTATTATATTCATATGCAAAAAATGAAAATATTCTGAAAATATTTGTGTGTTACTGGTATGCATAAATTGTGATCCGATATGCAAGAAATATGATAGTTATATGCATAAATTCAGTGCTGATGTGAATGTAATTGGTATGTTAATTTAGGTTGGTTGATTTCAGGACTCCAATATTAATTTTCGCATTTCGATTGCAGCGGTCATAGTATGGACTTAGGTATGTAATTTTAGGCAATATTAGGTGTAATATTTTCATATTATAATTGTGTCGTAGCATTATTGCAATGAAATATGAGCATAAATTATGAGTCTTCTGTGGTATAATTGTGTTGTAAAATTTATCTATGTGTGCATAAAATTTGTCTATGTGTGCATAAACTATGCATTGCATAAGCACAAAATTATACAATTTGTCGATGTGTGCATAAAATCTGTCTAGTTTGCCAGAAACATATTTAACTTGGAATTACAAAATTCTGTGGTTGAATTTGAGTCTTGATATGACAGAAAAAAATAATATGATTATTGAGGATCAACATTATTGTAGAGTTCTATGACCATGAACATATGTATTCGGTAGTATAAAAAAATTCTTATGCTACATATTATACTTGTTGTCTGTGATTCAAAATTTAGAATTGGTAAGCATAAAAATATAACATTGTTTGCATAAATTTCGTTTGTTGTTTGCATAAAATCTGTGAGTCATGTGCATAATAAAATAACATGGTTTGCATAAAATTCGTTTTATGTATGCATAAAATACGTTAGTAATGTGCATAAAATATGTTATAATTGCGAGCGGATCGAGCGGGAAAGGAAAGAGGAAGAGAATCAAACGTACCGCAAGAGAATGTTCCTTTAAAATCTTTATTGAATAAAGGGAAGGACAATGTTAAAGACAAGCAAAGCGAATGAAATGACGAAGACGAAAAAAAGCTGGATGAGAAAAATTTGATAGTTAGAATGTTGGGTTGTGCGACTCTTTCGTTTGGATAATTTCGTAGGATAAAATTGGTCATTTGGTCTTTATGTTTTTTAGGATTAGGTAGTGCAAGCAATGTAGTGAAAAACATATTTTGGTATATTCAAGTATTCTAAGTTATGTATTCATAATTCGATCATATGCAAAAAATAATTGGGGAGTATGCAGATATGTAAACAATCTTGTAAGGATAAAAACGTAAATGCACAAACAATACATAACATAAGCATGAAAATACAATACGATATGCATTAAATATAAAACCTTAACATAAGCAAGAAGTCATAAAACAAAAGGATGAAACATCAATTGGGTATGCATGATATATAAAACCTTGAACATATTCAGTACCATAAAGGTTGAACTTGAGAGGTATAGTATATATGCATGAAAATCATAATACATAAGCATAAACATTAACGGTGATATGCATGAAAATAACATAACATAAAGTAAAGCGATTATGTTAATACAAATTAGTCCAAACAGACGGTGCATCGGTCTCTACTAAGTTCTGCATAAAAAGTTAACATGAATCTTCTACATCCTTCAAGTTATGGCAGTTTCTTGAATCGTGATGTCCCATCTGGTTGCATTTCCGACACATCCTCTGAGGCTTCAATTTACCACGCAATGCAGCCTCCTTCCTAGAGCGTGCATGCATGAATATGTCATTGTATCGGCATAAACTAACAAATAGATATGCATGAACATTTAACGAACGTATGCACGAAATATAATTGTTAATCTACAAGATAAAAATTCAATACTTCATATATACATACATCTCATTCTTCAAAAACACAAACCGGGTATCTCGATTTTTAACCCAATAAAGCAGTAAATATAAACTTCCTTAAATAAAAGCATATTATGAAAAACAGAGAAAGCATTTCTCAAATATTATACTAGATTGCCCAAGGAAAATGATTACAATTACTTCAAGTTCGCATATAATGTAAAAAATCAAAAAAGTACGGAAAAAAATCTTCCAAAATCGGAATTAATCGGGAGAAATAGAGAAGGAAAACGAACATTAATGACTTAAGAAACATAAAAAATCGATACCCACCTTCAATAATCAACTTCAAATAAATATGTTGGAGTCAAAATTTTCTCCCGCTGCTCACTCTCTGCTCATTCTCTGCAGCTCGATTTTGGTGAATGAAGAAATGAGGGTTTGTAGTGATGTGGGTAAAAAGAAGAGGCAATTTTACTCTTTTACCCTTAATGAGTTGATTTATTCCATTTTTCCTTTATTTTTAAATCGTTTTGGAGAAAAAATGAGAGCCTTAGATTGCCGAAATGGAGGGCCGAGATCGGTTCTCGTATCTCATATGAAACTTGGTTCTCATAATATCCATTTCCTATATATATATATATATATATATATATATATATATATATATATATATATATGGAATGGATATTATGAGATCCAAATCTTAAAAGAGATACGAGAACCGATCTCGTCCCTCCATTTCGCAAATCTAAGGCTCTCATTTTATCCCCAAAAGTATTTAAATTTAAATCAAAAAGGAAAAAATAGCCTCATTAAGGGCAAATTTGTAAACTTCTCTTTTCTTTTTCCCTAACCCTCCATTTTCGGCTATTTGTGTGTAATAGAATTCTCACTCTTCATTTTCGTTCTCCCTAGAACTCACGAGTGCCTCAAGCTTTTCATTCAAATAGAAGACTTGGAAGTCGATTATTTATGGTGGGTTTCGAAGTTTTATGTTTCTTGAGTCATTTAAGTTAGTTTTCCTTGTCTATTTATCCCAATTATTGCCGATTTTGAAGATTGATTTCTGCACATTTTTCAAATTTTTACACATTTTGCTACGAAGGTAAGAATTAGTTATGGTTTTCGAAAATTTGTAGTTCAATATTTGTGGAATGCTTTGTTGGGTTCAAATTATTGAAGCTCGATGTCATTTCATATTTTTTTCGTAGAGTTTTTTCGATTTATATGGTAGTAGTCGTTTTTCCAAGTGATTAGGGTTTCATTATGAATATTTATGAGATGTATGTATCGATTAAGTATTGTTTTTATGTTGTAGATTAACTATTATAATTTTTGCATACGTAAGTACAATGTTCATGTATATGTATTTGTTAGTTTATGCTGATACTGTGTAATATTCATGCATGCAGTTTGTGAAATGGCTGAACCGTGTCAGTCAATTGTGTCTCTTGAATCCGATGAATCCATTTACTTTCCTGATTGCCCGGCCGAATTGAAACCGTATGTTGGACATAAATTTGTTGCTCTTGATGAGGCTGAAATTTTCTATAGAGACTACGGAGGTTTGTGCGGTTTCGATATCCGTAAGTGGTCGATAAAATGTCATGGGGATGAGTCTATTATGTATAGATATTTAGTGTGCAGTAGAGAAGGGGAGAAATTCATGGACGTTGATAATGTTAATTCGAAGAAAACAAAGATAAGGTCTAATTCAAAACGGTCATCTTGCTTGACACGCGTCGGAAATGCAACCAGATGGGACATCACGATTCAAGAAACTGCCCAACGTTAAGGATGTTGAAGATTCGTCTTAAGTTTTTATGCAGAACTTACTACAGACATATGCACCGAACCATTTAATTTTTGGCACTAATTTGTCATAACTGAATGCCTTTAACTTTTTGTTATGTTATTTTCATGCATACGATCGTTTATTTTTATGCATGTGTTTTATGACATTCATACATATCTATTTTAGTTATCATGTTCAACCTTTATGATACTGATTATGTTAAAGGTTTTATATTTCATGCATACCGTAGTCTATTTTCATGCTTATGGTATGTAATTTTTTTGCATATCCCTTTGTAATGTACAGGTATGTTTATATATCTGTATAGTTCCCATTTTTGATTTGCATAAAAAATAAGTTATATATGCATAACTTCTAATACTTAAATATACCAAAACAAGTGTTCGATTACATTTCTTCAACTACTGTATCCTTAAAAAACATAAGTACCATCATAATTCTAAGTTTTTCATCCCAAATTGTCCCAACCAAAGAGTCGCACAACCGAACTTCTAACTATCAAGCATTTCTTTCACACATTCTTTAGAATCAAGTTCATTGCTCATCATGTTTAGCCTTTTTCCGTTTGCCATTTTGCTGTGGGTCAGTAACATCCGCTGTCTTTTTACCTTTTGATTTGGCCGACCCCTTCCCTTTCTCATCCACTATCTTCTTATTCCCTTTGTTGTTTTTCACTCTCTCCTTGCCTTTATTCACCAAGTTTATTAAAGGAAGATTCTCGTCCGGCAGTGTTGTTCTCTTCCTCTTTCCTTTAGCTCGCGATGTTTCTGCTTTTTAACAAAATTCAGTAACACATAAAACTTTCCAGAATATGAACATTTTATGCATATAAGTATCATATTTTATGCTAACCTTTCCCTATAGTTTATGCAGACCACCAACACTTAATATGTACAAACAACCTAAATAATATGTACCAATAAACTTATTTTTTATGCTTACTGTTTCATGTTTTATGCTAATATATATATATATAATATAACTAGTATTGTACGATTTTTTCAAATAATAAATTTAATTTTAATATACAATACATTTTGAGTTTATTTGACTAACTTGGACTAAAAGTCTTCGGGATTATACATATAATTAGATTCATAGTCCGATTCATGATGCTCATAATGCAGTACTTCGTATATTAATTCTTCACTTAAAATTTTGTCAATTTCTTTTCTTTTTTCTTCTTAGAATTTTGGTTAAAATCGAAACACATTCAACCAAATCGAAACTTTTGAGATAAAAACCAAACCGACCAGTTTGATATTTATTTTTGCAAATCAGAGAATAAGATTTTTGGTTAAACAAGATTTTAGTTTGTTTGTCTTCGTTTAACCAAACGGATACCCCTAAAACCAATAGTACAGAAAATCTGCTTTAGCGGATTTAATACGACGTCGTTAGGAAATTATTCAGTTGAACACGTGGGTGGCGATCCTGGAAAAAACGTACCAAGAAAGACAAATAAAGAAAAAGCCACACGCAAACAGTGCTTGTATTCCAACACAAACAAAACTGCGGAAACGAGCGACCGAAGGGCACTCAGTGGCGGAACTAGAGCTATTTGGGGGGTCAAAGTAGATGAACAATGGTGGCCGAAGACAGAGAAAAAAATTTAGAGTTGTTCAATATAGTTTTAAATGATTCGAACATAAACACTATATGAAATATATAATATATATTATTTCTTATATTTGTTACGCTGAGAAAGATATTTATACAACTAGTAGAAAAAAGAGAGAGAGAAAAATACTTATAACATATATATTGAATTAATTTTACTTGTAATAAAACTAAAAAAAATTAGAAAATGAATAATTTAAAAGTCTAACTAGTAGAAAAAGAAAGAGAAAAATAGAATTGAGTTTTGAACATGAGATCTCTCTTAAGAGAAACAAAGTCATTAACCAACTATACTACAAACAAACAATTAATTATATTTTTCACTAAAATTATCTATAGGCAATACAAATCCTATACTCTATTCGATCGAAGTTCCGTCGGGCGGGGGTCGATCAACCCACCCGACCCCCCTCTAGTTCCGCCCATGAGGGCACTTACTCACATCAGCGTGGCGTGCTACAAACCAAGATGAAGACGTCATAAGGTAATTGTTTAGGTATCAAACCAATAAGTCAAAATCCGTTGAATTATATGCAGCAATTTTTCAAACATTTGAAGGATATTATCGTATAGATTTTCATAGTTCGTAGGGTTTGTGAAAAGAAAGCTGTAGAGCGACTGTAAGAAGAGAGAGCTGCCGCTTGTTAGACAAACTCCTATTGTCTCTGCTTCGATAGGAAAATTGTTCGACTGATTAGTTGTAGCTACCGCTATGAATTTTATACTGTTCATAGTCAGGGAAGCTTCTTCAATAATATAGTGTTTTAATTGCATTTTTGTACTATCCCTTTTTATCAAGAAAAAAGGCAGTCAACAATAAGAGGGTCATTTACGGTTGTTATTGCTCCTTCTTTAATGGAGATAAGTGCCTATCTGATTCTTCTCCCTCCGCAGTTGTTGTTGCTCTTGAGAGCTTAGTTAATACTAAATCTTCTTTTTGTCTATTTTAGTTTGCTTCCTTTGATGGCTTATTCTACTCTTCTTTCACTTGAAAAAACCATAGATCAAATCCTGGATCCTAATCGATTTTCCATTTCTCCTCATGAAAGAAAACAGATTATATCTCTAGATAAATATGTTATTTTTTTCCAAGCATTTCTTGAAGATTTTCCTGAGAAAGCCATGATCTTGGAAGTAAGAATCAGGGATGTAGCTGCTGAGGCTGAAGATATTATAGAATGGTTTTTGTCGAAGCAAATCCGTTACAGCTATGGATACACCAAGCGTATCTCAATAGTAAGAGGTATCATGTTTAAATACCAGTTGCATAAAGTAAGCAATGAAATGGAATCAATTGCCTTAGAGGTCGGGGAGATACAAAATAGCATCACAATCAAAGACAACAAACTTGGTGATTCTGTTGGGGCTAATTCATCAGCACAAGTTGCAGAGGCAGGAGAAATCATTACGGTCGGCTTCAACGAAGATTTGATGGAAATAAAGGAGAAGCTTTGTGGACGGGCGCCACAACTCCAAGTCCTCTCAATATTTGGTATGGGAAGTATTGGTAAGACCACTCTTGCTAGAAATGCTTACGATGATCAATTAGTCATGGAACATTTTCAGATTCGTGTTTGGGTCTTGGTATCACAAGAATATAGCCAACGAAGAATTCTTTTAAACCTCCTAGATTCCATGAAAGAATTTGACCCAAATTGGGGCAATGATTTTGTTGTAGAAATCTCTAAACAGGTAAATGAGGCAAAAATCTCTGAGTTAAGCAATAGTGAAATGGCGGAAAAAGTGCATAAAGTTCTTATGGGTAGGAGATTTCTCATTGTAATGGATGATATCACGGAGCACAAAGGTCTTGGATGATGTAAAACATTTATTTCCTAATGACAACAATAGAAGCCGAATCATGTTAACCACAAGGCTAACAGAAGTTGCAAGATATGAAAACTCCTCTATTCTTCCCCATGAGATGCGTTTGTTGGATGCGGATCGAAGCTGGAATCTACTTAAACAGAAGGTGTTTGGAAACAAAGACTATGTTCCTCGTGTCTTTGGAGAGCCTTGGTAGGGAGATTGCAAGAAGGCCGTGGAGGGCCGCCCCTTGCCATAGTGGTGATGGCTGGACTTCTATGTACGACGAGCAATACTCTAACTTCTTGGGAGGATGTTGCCACAAATATAAGATCATCCCTTGACACAGCAGATGGGCAGATAGATAAGATTATGTCACTTAGTTATGGTCATCTGCCTCATCGTTTGAGACCGTGTTTCTTATACATGGGAGGATTTCCAGAAGATCATGAGATCAAAGTTACACAGCTGATCAGGTTATGGATCGCTGAAAGCTTCGTGAAACCAGTTGCATATACGGAGTTTGAAGTCACCGCAGAAGAGTATTTGGAGGATCTTGTAAGTAGAAGTCTTGTTGTTGTCACCAAAAGGAAGCCTAATGGCAAAATCAAATCTTGCAGCCTTCATGATATGGTACGAGAAATGTGTATAAAGCTATCCCGGGAAGAGAAGTTTCTTGTGCAAGTTAAGGGTAGTGGAGCATTGAAGCTTCTGAAAGGCATGAAAGATCAGCGGAGGATAAGTATTTGTGATTCTGATATATATCATCTCGCTGAGCTTAATAGCTCAAACATTTGCACTATAATCTACTTCAAGGATGAACTTGGCTCTTTTGGGAGTTTTAGATTTCTCAGGGTACTCGATCTGCTAAGAGCTCGATATCAACCCCGCTTGCTCTCCGATCTATTTTTTGAGCTCCTTCATTTGAGTTACCTTGCTTTCTGCAATTCTAATCCTATTCCTAGAGCGATTTCTAACCTCCAAAGTCTTGAGACCTTAATCATCAAGGAAATTAGCAATTTATGTTTGCCTTATGAAATTTGGAACATGCGTCAACTTAGGCATCTTATCGTTTCTGATAGTCGCTTAGCTAATACCAGTGATGACACCTCTGCCCTCAAAAATCTGCAGACTCTTGGAGTAAAGAATCTCAAGTGTTCAGTAACTATGCTTACCTTGATTCCAAACCTTACAAAACTGCGGCTCAATTACTCTATGGGATCCGGAGAATTACTCTTCCATAATCTTATACATCTCAGCCGACTTGAAAAGTTGCATTTGGAACTAGGATATAGCTGGTTTGATCCCCGGTCAACCAAATCTTGTTGTCCCAAGTTCGCTTAAAAAGTTAACCTTGATTGGTTGGGGTAATGAAGAGCCTTACCTCCACATTGCTGGACCATTTCCTAGTCTGGAAGTGCTCAAACTGAAAAATTTCTGTTTCATGCAGCAAGTATGGAGAACTAGTGATGAAAACTTCCCTCAGCTCGGGTTTCTGCTCATTGAAGAGTCCGACATAAGGATATGGGAGACTGAAAGCAGCCACTTCCCCCGACTAAGGGCCCTACATATCCGTACTTGTGTGGATTTGATTGAGATTCCAGACTGTCTCGGAGAAACACTTGAGTTGATTGAGCTCAAGTTCTGTTCGGACTCTCTGGCGAACTCTGCCAAGCTGATACAAGAGGAGGCACAGAGTTCCGGAAATGATGTCTTTCAAGTTCGTTGCACCGACTGTGAGGCCATTGGAGAGCCGTTACCCTCACCACCACTGACACCGCCGCCGCAGTCACCATCACCATCAGCGCGGACACCGTCACCGTCACCACCGCGGTCTAGTTTCAGGTCAGAGATTTATTGGCTAAGTTGGTGAATTGGTTCTATGAGATTCCACATAACATTTTATTTGTCTAATTATCATCTGCACATGCAGTAGGTATTAAATATTGTGTTAATGTGTTGGCGGCACAACATCTTAACCATATAATTCAGTATGTAGCTTTAGAAATGCAATAGACTTACTTTTTGTTTTGTTTTGTGCAGTCGTACGTATCGTCGGATGGCGAGAAAACTACGGTGGCGGCGTTGAACATGTCTAATAGTGGACATCGTGCGGCGAAACAACAAGTATCAGAAGGTCATGAAGTGCTACATGCTAAATGCAATTCAAAACTTTTCGTCACAGGATTGTTTCATTTTTCGATAGTTAAATTTGAGAAACATAATTTTATATATTTTTTAAAATGAGCCATTTTAATAGGACGACCCAAATGAGAAAACAAATCATTTTTAATGGGACGGAGATAGTATCATCAAACAAATTATAAATCTCGTCATTGATGTTCAAATGTAACTGAACGGTCAAGATTGATAGTTATGGTTCTGTACTCTGTTTAGTTTCTCTCTTTCAAATGAAATGCGATGTCGATAATTAGGTTCATTGTGAGAACTTAGATAAAATGGCATTTTTTATTTTTTTTATAAATAATCAGCTATTACTTTTAGTCCACACATTATAACTCATGACTTTCGGCCATATTCACATGTTAAATATTTTAACCACTATGTCATCTCATGAGAATATAAATGACATTTTTAGTTATCTCTAAATTTTATTAGAGCTCTTGCATTTAGTTGGAAACATGTTTGAATCGGTAGATCGTGATACTTATGAGTACAAAAGAGAATTGAAAATATTTGTTTAGTTTTGATTAAAACGAATTCTAATATTACTTAAATCAGAAATGAGCTGCAGGAAGTTTCTACATTCTTATTTCAATTCCCAATTCAAAGATGATATATGTCTCATCTTCTAGTCTATAGATTTTTTTTTTCAGTTTCAATATTTATTTAATAAGTATTTAATCAGGAATGATAATTTTTATCTTTTAACTATTTTAATGATACATAGAAGCGGAGCTTACTACATCTGTTAGTATTAGCTTACATCTGCTGCTGCAGAAGCTGCAGCATCAACTCCAGCATCCAGATCAATAATTTTGGATGAGAAACTTAAAACCTATACCAGATTACTGAGACCATCTAAAAAACACAAAGGTTTAGCTGTACCACAATTGTGTACCCTTGTGTGTACCACACCACAAGGGTGTCGACACACCCTTGTGGTGTGGTACAAACAAGGGTACACAATTGTGGTACACCCAAATCGCTCTGGCTAAAAAAGGCCTAAAACCGATATCATGCAAATTTCGTATAGCCCATATAACTTACTAGTAGGAAGGCCCAAAAATATGACTGGTCCAGTTAATTGACGATTTCAGAAAATAGTAATCCATTTAACTTGGGAGTATTCAAATTATCTCTAAGATATTTCCATCTAAGGTCTTATTCCTTTCGTTAGCATTTTGGACTGCGCCTATGCTCGTAACTTCATTCAAAAAAAAAATATACAATTCCAAATTATCATATGCACTTAAAAAAGAAATGAAAACCACCACTGAAGTTTTACTGACGCGCGCATATGTTTGTTGATATAAATACGAGTAATTATTACTCCACTACTTTTGGTTGAAGAATCATTACGGTTATAGATGCTCCAAAAAGAATGACGAGACTTTAATCAATGCAGCAAAATATGACCGCAAAAAGCCCTTATTTACTTTACTTAGGGTAGGGTTGAAAAGGGAGGGGATTTTGTTCGAAAGTTATATCGATTCGACGCATATGTCAAGACAAATATAAATACAAATACTGATATTTTAAAAAAGGTTGGACACAATGAGAACACATATGGTTAATTGGTTATAGATCATCAGAAAAAGAAAATCCCACTAAAGTGCTACGGAAATACACGTCGAGATACTGTAATACTGAGGTTAGGCCCAGTATCTCGTGCCCGAGCCCAAGCCACTATTACTCGGCCCAGTTGCTGCCCGGCCCAACTACATTTATGCTGGCCCGTTTTATGCGCAGCCGTTTCCGCTTATTACTCGAGCCCGTTATCAAACCCTACCTATAATAGGATTAGGGTTTGATAACTTAGATACATCGCAACTTCTTCGATCTCTATTCTCTGTCTTCTTCTCTCTCGATTCATCTCTTCTCTGTGTGAGTTTGTGTATAATCTTGAGAGAGCGTGAGATCAAAGTCTTGTAATAGTTGGCTAGGCTTGTTGGTGCTGTACAGTTTGTGGTGTGGTGGTTGTAATCGGCGTCACGGACCTCAATATATTCATTAATCGATCCTTACAAGTGGTATCGGAGCGGGTTTCATCGCCGCTCGACCACCTCGCCTTCGGTGACTAAGATCGCGAACAGGCGGTTTCTGAAACCGTAACCCTAGATCTATAGTCATCCCTAAATCTCAGGTAAAAACGAGGTTCAAATCTCCGAACCTCGCTCTGGTAAAGAAGCTATACCTCTCTGTTTCTCATTTATTAGATCTGCCGACTGGTGCAGTAGGATTGGGACTTTGCTGCTGTTAGATCTGCCGACTGGTGCAGTAGGCTTTCTGTGTTTTCTATCGTGCTTGTTTGTCCCTTCCCGTCTCTCCGAAATACGTGTGATTTCTCCGCATCTGTTCAAATTCCGCCTTTGTGTGATTTTTTTTATCTTTGCTTACCGATCTCCAAAAGATCGAGATCTACGAACCGTTTTTACACGGTTCCTTCCTTGTTTTTCCTTTTCCTGCTATCATATCAGTGAGCTTTGGTGACCCCCTGCGCCCAGGACTAGATCCTGCGATTGCGAGCTGGGAAATCCCTCTGCATTATTCATTGTAAGATACAGACCCAAAGGGGATAGTATCTGTTTTTCTGTTATCTATGGCTTTTGTATCTTCCAGTGGTATTGCCACCTTTAATGGAAAAAACAGACTTTAATTTGTGGAAAAAGAGGATGACTGCTATTCTTGTTGAGAAACGTGTTTCTGCTGCTATCACTCAATCTTATGAATCTGACTTATCTGAAAAAAAGCAAAATGAGATGAATGATCTTGCCTTATCTGCCATAACATTAAACTTGACTGATTCTGTGTTGAGGAAAGTAGAACATCTTGAGTTTGCAAAAGAATTATGGGATAGGCTAAATGAACTATATACTGAGACCTCCCTTCCATCCAAAATGTATTTATTGCAGAGTTTTTTCAAATTTAAGCTAGATATGTCTAAGGATATAGATGAGAACTTAGATGAGTTCAATAAACTGTTACAGTTAATTAAACAAACTGGTGACACTAGTATTGACAACTATGCTCCTATTGCTTTGTTAAATGCCATTCCTGAGTTTTATAATGATGTCCAATCTGCCATTAAGTATGAGAGGGATAAGATAGATCTTGAGACAGTCATTAGTGCCCTTAAGAGTAAGGAAATGGATTTAAAATTCAATAGAGATGTGAAGGTCTCAGAACATGGTGCTTCTTATCAGGTAAGGGGTAGAACTAGTGAAAGAACTAGCTCTTCTTACAGTTCTGAGAAGGGAGGGAAGAAACAAAACCAAAGGTTTAGGTCTAAGTCCAAAACCAAAGGTAGAAAATGTTTTAATTGTGGTGAATATGGTCATTACATGAAAGATTGTTCTTCCCCTAAAAAGGGAAAACATAATGTTGATCAGAAAAGTGTTTCTAATGCCATTTTGGGTGATGATTCTGATGCTAATATTCTTGGCAAATACTTTATGGTTACTGAATCAAGTTTTCCTTCTGTGAGCAATGTAACTTCAGAATTGATAAATGAATGGATCATGGATTCTGGTAGTGCTTATCATTTTTCTTCTTTTAAAGAGTGTTTTTCAAAATTGAAAACTGGAAATTTTGGATATGTGATTGTTGCCAATAAACATAAATGCTCATGTGCTTGGAATTGGTAATATCGTTTAAAATTCCAATATCGGTTTTGAATATACTATGAAAGATGTGAGATATGTACCTGAAATTGCATGTAATTTGCTATCTTTTACTGCATTAGAGAATGATGGTTTTGGTGGGAGTTGGGGGAATGGGTGGATGAAGGTTAAGAAGGGGTCTCTAGTTGTGTTCAAATCTAAGAGAACTAATAACATGTACCCTTTCACTGCTCTCCCTGTTAAAACTAAATCAAATGTGCATGCCTCCTTTTGTGATCAGACTGTTTTGTGGCATAACAGACTAGGGCATGCTAGTTCCAAGAATATGACTACTTTGAGAAAACAGGTGTGTTTGGAAAAGATAAATTGTCGATTTGCCTTTCTGTGACTCTTGTGTGCTAGGTAAACAGCATAAAATCTCTTTTCCTGTCACTGTCCAATCTGAAAAACCTGTGTCTTATGATATTCTTGAATACATACATGCTGATGTTTGGAGTCCTTCTAGCACCCCTACTCATAGTGGCTGCAGATATTATCTGTCTATTATGGATGATTATTCTAGAAAAACATGGCTGTTTTTGTTAAAACAAAAATCTGAGGTTTTTCAAATGTTCTCTGATTTGAAACTTAAAGTTGAAAATCAGACTAGTAAGAAAATCAAGGTTCTTAGAACAGATAATGGTCTTGAATTTTGCAATTTTCCTTTTGACAACTTATGTGTTAAGTCTGGGATTAGAAGGCATAAAACTGTGCCCTATAATCCACAACAAAATGGGGTAGTGGAGAGGATGAATAGAACCTTGTTAGAAAAGGTTAGGTGCATGTTAAAAAAGTTCTAGGCGTCTAAGAACTTACGGGGTCTTCTTTGCCTTAAGCGCCACCTATTAGATTAACGAGACTTCCTTCTAGTTCCATTAAGGGTCAGTGCCCTGAAACTGTGTTTACTGGAAAACCATTGAACTTATCACACCTTAGAGTATTTGGCTGTGCTGCTTTTGTCCATCACAAGGGGGATAAGTTAGAACCTAGATCTAAGAAATGTATCTTTATTGGTTATCCGAGAAGGGGTAAAGGGATATAGGCTCTCGGGATAGAAGTGCATGCGGTTTCAAAGTCATAATCGTAGGGATGTGGTATTAATGAAACCGAATTCCCTTGTTTACCTGTTTCTCCCTTTGAAAAGTCTGACACTCCATCTAAGGTGGAGTCTCAACCTCTCCTATCTGAATATGATATCCCTGAGTGTGATTCTGAACCTGTTACAGAGCATGTTGAATCTAGTAGTTATACTGAAACTTTATCTGATGATTCTGTGTCTGACTCTGAATTATCTGAAAATTCTGCTTCTGTGGCTGATCCTGTATCATCTGATTATATGTTGTCTAGAGACAGACCTAGGAGAGATATTGTTGGGTTATGAGTCAGTAGATGATACTCAGCTATTAGTGGTTAAAATAATATTGGGGGAAATCATAGTAGTACTATGGAATTGAAGATCCCAAAACCCAGCTGATATCAGTAGTGTAGTGTCTCGATAGGATTAGCTGATGTATAGGCTTGACTCTTTGTAATTGTTTATCTTTTTGTCTAAGTCCTGTACGGGGTAAATTGTTGGATTGATCTTCTATCGAAGTTACTTTCCAGAACCCCACGTCATCAGTGTAAGAAGCTTGCGTTCTTCAGTCAGCAGCTGATCTTTACCTTCAGTAGAAGACAACTCATCAGCTGATAATCATCAGCAGAAGAACTTCATGCAAGCTCAGTACCTTCGCAGTCATCAGCTGACCTTACTCTGGAGATATATCCTTGTCAGCCGACTCAGACGAAGAAGACAGAGACTGTCCTAAGTCTACTCGTGTCCAGAAGAAAACGACCCGGCCGCAAAAAGTCATTTCGAAGTTCAGCAGAAGGTCATACGAGGTTGAAGAAAAGTCAACTCTGACCACTGACACATTCTCACCTACCACAGACCTCGACCAATGAGAAGCCGACAACGCTTTACCTGCTTTGACCAACTAAAGCTGCTCTCATGTACAGTGTCAACTGCCCTGCTGCAACAATTCGAAAAATATGACCGTTTTCTTTGGAAGCTTGTGACACGTGGCATCGTCTTCTCCAACGGACATATGCCTTTTCACAACTATAAATAGAGAAGAAAACCGAGCTCCACGCACGAGATACACATGGGAAAACGCTCAAGCTCACGAACAACTCTAGCAAACTTAAAGATCATTCAAGCGAAGAACTTGCATTCATAGAATTTTTTCTAGTTCTTCTCTCTAGAGTTCTTTAGATCCCTTCTTCTCTAGCTAAGCTCCTTGCCAAATTTATAGCTTAGCATTTCGAAGGAGTTCACTTTCTGTGAATTGTTCTTATTGTAAGAACTCCTTCCTAGTTGGAGATTATCCCCTCCCTTTCAAACTTCGGTTTGAATTGTAAAGTCGCTAAGGACTATAACTTAGAAGGGTCTGTCCAGTGCACAGATTCCTTGCTGAGGCTTGCTCAGATAAATCAACAAGTTCTCCTGTTCATCAGGACCGTGGCGTAGGATCTTGCGTATCCGAACCACGTTAAAAATTGCTTGTGTTATTTACTATTTTATTGCATAGCATACAAACTGATTAAAAATCATATATTTGCATAAAACGTATTTTCAAAGCGCACTAGCCAAAAGATTTTTATTTGCGAAATCACATTTTCAAACTGAGACGAATCTTCGGGCCCTACACTGTTATCCGCACAAAGTCTCCGACTGAGTTTCAAGTAATGACAAAAGTCAGTAGGAGAGCTCAGTAGTTGGCTACACTTCTGACCCGTGATCGAAGGTTATTATCTGGCACTGTTCATCAGTCGCAACCTACAGCTCAGCTGTCCTTCACATTCTGAGAAAATAAACTGTGATCAGGTGTATTCACCCCCCTCTACACCTGACTATCGTCTCCGGACCAACAGATATTCATGCTCCCCCTAAGTATGATGATTATCTGATGTATGCTCTAAGTGTGTGTAATTCATTGGATAATGAACCTACTTGCTATTCTGATGCAATAAATTCTTCTTCTTCTGATAAATGGTTACATGCTATGCAATCTGAGATGAATTTGTTGCATGTGAATAACACATGGATTCTTGTTCCAAAACCTGCTACTTGTTCTGTTCTGGACTGTAAGCGGCTCTTTAAGCTTAAGCATGAACCTAAGTCTCTTAGGTATAAGGCTAGGTTAGTTGCTAAGGGATTTACTCAAAAAGAAGGGTTAGATTACTCAGAAATCTTTGCTCCTGTTGTAAAACTGACTACTGTGCGCATTATGTTAGCTTTAGTTGCTCATTTTAATTGGGAACTGAAACAGATGGATGTTACAACTGCATTTCTTCATGGTGATTTAGATAAGCAGATATTTATGAAACAGCCTGAAGGCTTCATAGATCCTGCTAAACCTAATCATGTATGTTTGTTGCAAAAGGCTTTATATGGTTTAAAGCAATCTCCTATGCAGTGGAACAAAAAGTTTGATCAATGCATGTTATCTTTGAATTTTACTAGGTGTTCATTTGACCATTGTCTGTATTATACTAAATCTGCTTCTATTCCTGTCTATTTACTGATATATGTGGATGATATGCTGATTGCTAGTCCTTGTGTGAAATCTATCAAACATATTCAGAAATGTTTGAGTGATAATTTTGAGATGAAAGACTTAGGGGATGCCAAGAAAATACTTGGAATGAGTATAACTAGAAATAGAAAACTTGGCACTCTTGTTCTAAATCAGATTTCTTATGTGGAAAAAGTTTTGAGTAAATTTGCCTTGACTGATGCTAAAACTGTTAATGTGCCTCTTGCTTCTCATGTTGTGTTAAGTAAGGACCGAGTCTCCCAAAGCGATTCGAAATGTGTGATATGCAAAAGGTGCCTTATGCTAATGCTATAGGGTCTGTTATGTATTTAATGGTAAGTACCAGACCCGACATAGCTTATGCAGTGAGTTGTTTGAGCAGATATATGTCAAATCCTGGTATGCCTCATTGGAATGCACTGAAGTGGTTGTTTAGATATTTGAAAGCTACAAAATCTGTAGGATTAAAGTTTTCAAAGTGTTATGAAGGGACACAACTGATTGGCTATGTTGATTCTAATTATGCAAATGATAGGGATAATAGAAAGTCTACAACTTCTTATGTGTTTACTTTCTGTGGTTCTTGTATAAGTTGGAAGTCTCAGTTACAACCTATTGTTGCACTTTCTACTACAGAGGCTGAATATGTTGCTGCTGCTGAAACATTAAAAGAAGCTGTTTGGCTGAAAGGCCTTCTGTTTGAACTTAAGTGTGTGAATAATTCTGTTACTTTATTTTCTGATAGTTAGTCTGCCATCTAGTTGTGTAAAAATCCTGTGTTTCATGACCGCACTAAACACATAGATGTTAGATTTCATATTATACGGGATATAGTTGAAAAAGGGATTATCATACTTGATAAGATTCACACAGATTTGAATCCTGCTGATATGGATACTAAGTGTTTAAGTGTAGACAAACTAAATACTTGTCTCAAGATTTTGAATCTTGACTTAAGGTAATTACTCATGTATCTGTGTGATATTTGTTTCTTTCCTGCTGCTGCTGAAGGAATAATAGGGTTTACAGTAAGGCTACCTTCCTCCTGGTGTGTTGTCGCGGCTCCGATTGTTGCTCCTGTGTCAGATCTTCTGATCTGTGTCCCGACCTTTTTCTCCCTCTGGGTGGTCAGAGATCTGAAGAAAATAAATTTATTCTCTCTCTATAAACTCACGCCACTCTCGATTTTTATGAATCAATTGTGTGAGTTTCTGAATAGAATACTAATATATATAGGCTTCAAAAACCTATATAATATTAATATATTTATAGCCCATTAATTTAATTATAATCCAATGGGCTTCTATTAAATCAGCCCATAATATAATTAATTAATTTATTGGGCTACTAATATTTATCAATTAATTGGCCCACCCAATTAATTCCGAATAAATAACATTATTAAATAATGTAAAATACATTAATCCATTAATAATGAATTCGAGAGATAATAAATTACTAGGCAACTAATTGGGCCGATCGGGGATCCAATACAAGAAATAATGTTGGGCCTCCAATTAATTAATTATCCATGCTCGGCCAGAGCAAAATTAATTAATTAACACGGCATTCATTCCACTAGAGAATCCGTCTTGACTTACCCCTTTATCCCAATTTGAGCAAGGGCTTGTATTTTAGACTTAATCGATCTCCGTATTTAAGATAGAAATACCCGTTAATTAATTAAGCTTCTTATCGCTTAAATTAATTAACATCTTGTATTCTCTGAGTAGTACCACTCGACCTTATTAACACACTGAACTTAATCAACCGGCCGGGTTTAGTGTGCTAATCCTTTCGAGTTCCTCAGGGGATATTATCAACCCATTCCTGGGATACGGCTGTAAGATACAGACAACCAGCCTGAGCCACAAATGACTACTAACATCCAAGATACGTAGATCCCGCCGCTCATTTGACGTTCACCATAGTAGGTCAAAGTGATAGATAGCCAAATGCACTCAGCTGAAGTCTTACCAAGCTTAAGATTAGCTAAGTCACCGAGATCTTGGTTCTCCACTAAGGTAAGTTAGGAGAACACATCTCACTGTGATCCTTCAATACACCACCTTAAGTGTACCAGTAAAGACAAGTAGCTAAGACATGCCACTTCTTATCTAAACTGCAGCTTAAATCGACAACTTCATCCTTAAGTTGTCTCAGCTGTGTTAACTGTTTATATCTTGTCAGTTCAACCAATTTGTGTTGTCTTCTGTGATACCCGACACACCACACAAATCTAACTTTTATACAAGATAAAGGATAACATGTGCAAATATACATATTTATCAGATAGGAGAATAAAACAGTGGTAAGGAAAAAAATACATTGTATACAAGCATAAAAAGTGCTTCCAGTATACAAAATCCCAACAATTCTCCCACTTATACTAAAGCAAACTTTTAGTATACAATGTGTCAGTTCTAGGTACAAACTAGTACCCCGCTATCTATCCTATCTATCACGACATCTTCTCCCACTTATACAAAAGTTTATGTAGTCCTAAGTGGGGGGCATCTCTACCATCCCAAAGCCACGAACATGCTTCTCGTAAGCCGGGAGTGGCAAGCTCTTCGTGAAAGGATAAGCTAGGTTTACCTCGGTTCCAATTTTGTCAATCACCACGTCACCTCGATTTACGAATACTCGTATAATGTGGTACTTCCGGTCTATGTGTTTTAACGCCTTGTGAGATCTAGGTTCCTTAGAATTTGCCACTGCACACGAGTTATCACAATAAATTGTGATAGTCTTAGGCAAGTTCAGAACAATATCAAGATCCTGGAGGAAATTCTTGAGCCAACTGCCTCTTTCGAAGCTTCGAAGCGACCCACATACTCTGCTTCCATGGTTGAGTCCGCAATGCATTTACGCTTTGCACTCCTCCATGAAATGGCTCCACCTCCCAAGGTAAACACATTACCGAGGTAGACTTCTACTCGTCTCTGTCGCCCTAGAAATCCAATTCTATATAACCCAAAGACACTAGGCGTCTGACCGGTAAACAAGCCTTATAATCTCTAGTCGTTTAAGGTACTTGAGAATATACTTGACCCATGATCCAGTATTCCTTTCCGGGGTTAGGCTGATATCTTGAGACCATGCCTACGGCATATGAGATATCTGCTCTTGTACAAAGCATCGCATACATGAGGCTACCGAGCAGGAAGCATATGGTACTTGCCTCATATTTTCTATCTCTTCAGGGCGTTTGGGCACTCGATTCTTGGATAGAAAAATGCCATGTCCGAAAGGTACTAAACCTCTCTTGGCTTTTGCATGCTAAAACGAGCAATAACGGTGTCAATGTAGGACACTTGTGACAAGCTTAACATCCTTTTCCGGCGATCTCGAATAACCTTGATCCCAAGGATGTAAGCGGCTTCACCTAAGTCCTTCATTTGAAACCGCTCGGATAACCACGTCTTTACGTCGATAACACTTCAACATTATTGCTAATGCGAAGGATGTCATCTACGTAAAATGCAAGAAACACCATCGATCCGTTAACACAAATACGTTACACACACCTCGTTAGGATAGGATACAAATCCATAGGATTTGACTACCTCGTCAAAACGCCGGTGCCATAACCAGGAAGCTTGCTTAAGTCCATGAATAGACTTCTTAAGCTTCCAAACTAGATGCTCTTCGCCCTCATTCACATAACCATCCTGGTCGCTTCATGTAGATGTCCCTACCTTTTTCAAGGTGACCGTTTAGGAAAGCGGTTTTGACATACATTTGTCAGATCTCTAGTTTCATGTGAGCTGATATGGCAAGGAGAATCCGAATGGACTTGATCATTGCTATAGGCGAGAAGGTCTCTTCATAATCGATACCTTCTTTCTGGGTAAAACCCTTCGCCACTAGTCTGGCCTTAAACGCCATGATCTCTTCATTCGGTGCTCTCTCTTTCTCTTGTATACCCACTTACTACCAATAGCATTGAAACCCTTAGGTAGTTCAGTTGATCTCATATACATCCATGCTCAGTTATGGACTCAAATTCCGAGTCCATGGTGCATCTACATCTCCCAATCGCTTCATTGTAAGTTCGAGGATCCACGGTATCTTGTTCATCCGCCGGGAGATAATTAAATGTCTCCATAGTGAACATATACCGATCAGTGTAAATATCACCCTCCCACTACGTCGAACAGTGTCGGGAGTCGTGTTAGCAGATTGTGCGGTTACTCGTGGAGTACTATCTTGCACAACCGGCCGTTCAAGTGGAACCCGACCACCTTGCAATTCCTCAAGGATGATGTCGACTCGAGATTTTTGGTTACTAATGTAATCCTCTTCTAAGAACCGAACGTTAGGGCTAACAACGATCTTACGTTCTTTAGGATCATAAAAGTATCCACCTTTCGTTTCCTTCGGATGCCCTATGAACAACATCACTTCGAACGTGATTCCAATTTGTCTACCGCCTATTTAGCACATAAGCAGGATAACCCCAAATCCTTAAGTGGTGCATACTGGGTTTGTGCCCGCTCCACAACTCGAAAGGGATCTTTTGTACCGACTTGGAATGCACACGGTTCAGCAAGTATGCTGCAGTCTCTAGGGCATATCCCCAAAAGACAACGCAAAGTTGCATAACTCATCATCGACCGAACCATCTCTAAGAGACTTCGGTTCCTTCTCTCCGACACACCATTCCGCCGAGGCGTGCCCGGTGATGTACCGGGATGTAATCCCACACTCGTCAAGTAGTCCTTGAACTCGTTGGACAGTATTCCCCACCACGATTAGATCGTAGTGTTTTGATTTCTTTACCTAGCTTCTTCTCCACTACTGCCTTGAATTCCTTAAAGGTTTCAAAGCAATCCAACTTGTGGCGAAGAAGGTAAACATATCCATACCTCGAGTAATCGTCAGTAAATTTGACGAAGTACTCATACCCTCCACGAGCTTGTGTAGACATAGACCCACACAAGTCAGAATGTATCAAACTTAATGCTTCTGTGGCTCTATAACCCTGTGCCTTCAAAGGCCTAGTCATCATCTTTCCTTCCAAACAGGTTTCACAAGTTGGAAACGGTTCAATCTTGGAGAGACTCCAATGATCCATATTCCACCAACCTCTGAGTCCTGTTAAGATTGATGTGACCTAGTCTTAAGTGCCATAGATAAGTTTGGTTTACCTTAGAAGACTCTTTCCTCTTCTTAGGATTTGATGATGAGGAAGCAATATTAACAGAACTACGCGATTTACAAGTAATAGTATATAAAGATCCGTTTAATGGTCCACCACAGATAAAATCATCGTCTTTCATGATAGAAACTTCACTATCAAAACTTGATTTATAACCATAAACCTTGCAGAGTTTTGAAACAGAAATAATGTTTCGCCTAAACTCAGGCACATATTAAACATCTTTAAGTACTAAAACAGAACTATCAAAAGATAGATTTAAATCTCCAATGGCAATTGCAGGAACTTTCAATCCATTGCCCATTGAGACTACCACCTCGCCATTGCTCAATTACCTTTTCTGCAAGAAACCTTGCAAGGTGTAACAAACATGAACAGTTGCCCCCGAATCCACTACCCATTCATGGGTAGAAGAGGAAACCAGAACAGTTTCAGTTACAAGAGCGACTCGCGTCTCTTTCTGTTTTGCCTTGACATCTGGATTATAATTCTTCTAGTGTCCTTTCTTACCATTCTTGAAGAACCTTCCTTTCTCCTTTGACATTTGCATGTCGCCGGTAAGGATCGTCTTCTTACTCCCACTGCTCTTCTTGAAATGTCCACCCTTTCTGTTCTTTTTCTGGTTTCCGCATTTCAGAGAATTCCTTGAACTACTAGGGATATTCAAGACTTGAGCACTCTTGCCTTTTCTATAACCTCTTTGACCGCTACCAAAGATTTGAGTAACATACTCATAGTAAACTCGTTCTTAGACATAGCGGTCCTAAAGAAGTTCTTATAGAACCTTTGCAGAGCATTTATTGGGAAGGTAAGATATCTCTTCCACTTTGTAAAATTATTTAAAATTGTAAACCCGTTAGGGTTTGGTTGAGTGAGCTTGTTTAGGAACTCGAAATTAAAGTTTTTCGAACGGACATATCGAAAAAATATAAATTAAAAGCATGTATAAAATTAATATTTGCACATAATTCGTAATTAACAATCATTGTAACCTTTTGAAAAACTAATGATGTTAAAAACCTCGAACCGCTCTAGGAATTCCACTAGCAAGCCACGCAGGTGGACGTTTACTAGCGTAACCCTAAACCAAGCTATTTACCTAGCTCTTTAATTCCAATCCACGTCAAGGTTCTTAAGACGAATGGAATTAATAGTTCGATATTCGGACCATGTCACTATTAAAACGCGGGAAGGGACTTCGAGGGAAGTGAATTGTACTGCGGTGACATCTAAGCATTGACCATTAATTTGACCAAATAGAATCAAATTCTTGAAATTGACATACTTACTCGAACCATGCCGCATTCAATTTGATCTAATTAGCCATCCTATTTAATTATTATCTTCTAGAGTACTCGTGTTTACTAGGCACGCAAGCCACGCAGGTGGACGTTTACGGCTTCGCTCCCACTACTCAATAATAATCAAATATTGTTTTGGAAAACTCATCTCACAAAACTGGTAGCTCAAAAATGCAAGCAAGCCACGCAGGTGGACGTTTACTTACATAATCTTACAACTTTCGTGTAGAGTCCAATTAATGGAGGTCCGATTAAGTGTTTAAAATCCAAATTAATGGAATCTAATTAAACATTTAATTTTAAAGTTGCTTAGTCCTTTTGTTCAAAAGGTTTGTAACGAATCATGCAATCACACATAATTCCTAAAGCATGCAATTTCTAAACGCACATAATAAAACGTGCTCGCGAAAAATAAAACATGCTTTAACAACGACATAAATCCTATTTACATGCTTTTCTAAGCGCAATTAATCACATAATCGCATGCTAAAGCATAATTAAAAATAAATACGCAAATAGGAAATTTAAAATCGTTATCGGGCTTTAAAACACGTAATTCCTAACTATTACATTGCTCGATCAAAATACGGATCTTCGAAATCTTGAAAATCTTCGAATCACGGAACCGTGTCGAAAACCGCATCGAACTGTCATCGCCACGTCATCGGGTGGTCTACCACGTGGCGGACACATGGCGGCACACGTTTTCGCTTGGTCGGCAGAGAGGGCGACGTGGCGCGCCACGTCGGCGCGCCATGTCGCATCCCCTTCTTCATCAAATCGCGCCGCCGCCGCCGTTCCGAGCCTCGCCGGAGCTCCGCCGTCGTCGGGGGAAGATGCCCGCGGCCACGCAAACCTTTCCCCGCCTCGCGCCGCCGCTCGTAGCGCCGGGAATCGAAGGCTGCGGCGCGCCGCGCTTCCGGCAGCGAGCGCGCGGCCGCGGCCTCCACGGCCCGGACGCCGCCGTTTTCGTTGTGCGGTACCGCCCCTAGGCACGATCCGCACGCCTGGGCTACCCAAATCCGGCGACAATTGCGCCGCCGCCGGAATCAAGCGATTTCGCATCCCGTCGCCGGCGAGCTTCACCGCTCAAATTCGTACACTCCGAGCCGCGATTCGATCAATTGAAAAAGGGGAAACATAATTGGAACACTCACGACCACCGTGTAATGGATTCCGGCCGAGATTAGTTCCTCAATTTCCCGAATTTCAAACGATTCGCCGGAACGAATTCATAACGAGCAGTGAACTTCAGACGTCAATTCCGGTCGCATCCGGGATCGGATGACCCCATACGACATATCAACGCGAAGCTCGTAAAACGAGGATTCCATAGGTCCTAGCCTATCGGAAATCCGACCCCGGAACCGCCGGGAATCGCCGCCGCAAATGCGGCAGAACCCTAGAAAACTAGGGTTTCCTGGCCAATTTGGGAATTTCTGGACAGCACGACCACTTCTGCTTTCCGACGCTATTCCGGACAAACCCGAAATCGGAATGGGTCGTGCGACCTATCCAGACGAAGCTAACGCGAAGAAGAACAAACCTATCCAAACGGATCGGAAAGATACTGTAGCACGCGCCCTCACGCGCTCTCTCAAGTCGGCGCCCGTGTTCTGCCAGAAACTAGGTTTTCGCCCTTCCGCTCCGTCGCGCCTCGATTTTCGTGCCAATCGGACCAATTACAGTACAACAAACAGTACAATCACATAGAAAATTGATCCTATCAACTACTCGTGGATTTTCTCACGAGAAAATCGTTACAACGGGGTCAAAACAATGGCTCGCAGGCCGCCCCAAACACGAAAATAGCCCGATAACGACGAAATAAAACCTAATTATGCAACAATCAGAGCCTAAACCAGGCTCTGATACCAATTGAAGGAATAATAGGGTTTACAGTAAGGCTACCTTCCTCCTGGTGTGTTGTCGCGGCTCCGATTGTTGCTCCTGTGTCGAGATCTTCCGATCCGTGTCCCGGCCTTTTCTCCCTCACGGGTGGTCGGAGATCCGAAGAAAATAAATTTATTCTCTCTCTATAAACTCACGCCACTCTCGATTTTTATGAATCAATTGTGTGAGTTTACGAGCGAATACTAATATATATAGGCTTCAAAACCTATATAATATTAATATATTTGTAGCCCATTAATTTAATTATAATCCAATGGGCTTCTATTAAATCGATCCATAATATAATTAATTAATTTATTGTGCTACTAATATTTATCAATTAATTGGCCCAACCAATTAATTCCGGATAAATAACATTATTAAATAATGTAAAATACATTAATCCATTAATAATGAATTTCGAGAGATAATAAATTACTAGGCAACTAATTGGGCCGGATCGGGGATCCAATACAAGAAATAAAGTTTGGGCCTCCAATTAATTAATTATCCATGCTCAGCCCGGAGCAAAATTAATTAATTAACACAGATTCATTCCACTAGAGAATCCGTCTTGACTTACCCCTTTATCCCGATTTGAGCAAGGGCTTGTATTTTAGACTTAATCGATCTCCGTATTTAAGATAGAAATATCCGTTAATTAATTAAGCTTACTGACTGCTTAAATTAATTAACATCTTGTATTCCTGAGTAGTACCACTCGACCTTATTAACACACCTGAACTTAATCAACCGGCCGGGTTTAGTGTGCTAATCCTTTCGAGTTCCTCAGGGGATATTATCAACCCATTCCTGGGATACGGCCGCAAGATACGGACAACCGGCTGAGCCACAAATGACTACTAACACCCAAGATACGTAGATCCCGCCGCTCATTTGACGTTCACCATAGTAGGTCAAAGTGATAGATAGCCAAATGCACTCAGCTGAAGTCTTACCAAGCTTAAGATTAGCTAAGTCACCGAGATCTTGGTTCTCCACTAAGGTCAGTTAGGAGAACACATCTCACTGTGATCCTTCAATACACCACCTTAAGTGTACCAGAAAGACAAGCGACTAAGACAAGCCACTTCTTATCTAAAGCTGCGGCTTAAACCGACAACTTCATCCTTAAGTTGTCTCAGGTGTGTTAGCTTGTTTATATCTTGTCAGTTCAACCAATTTGTGTTGTCTTACGTGATACCCGACACACCACACAAATCTAACTTTTATACAAGATAAAGGATAACATGTGCAAATATACATATTTATCAGATAGGAGAATAAAACAGTGGTAAGGACAAAAACACATTGTATACAAGCATAAAAAGTGCTTCCAGTACAAAATCCCAACAGCTGCTTGTTTATTTTTGCAGGAAATAAGGCTGCAAGGATGTGGAGGGAAGGGGACGATGATGACAAGTAAAACCGAATACAAACCTTCCTTCTAATGTGAAGGCACATCACTACTAGTCTAAGGTGGAGTATGTAATACTGAGGTTAGGCCCAGTATCTCGTGCCCGAGCCCAAGCCACTATTACTCGGCCCAGTTGCTCCCCGGCCCAACTGCATTTATGCTGGCCCGTTTTATGCGCAGCCGTTTCCGCTTATTACTCGAGCCCGTTATCAAACCCTACCTATAAATAGGATTAAGGTTTGATAACTTAGATACAACGCAGCTTCTTCGATCTCTATTCTCTGTCTTCTTCTCTCTCGATTCATCTCTTCTCTGTGTGAGTTTGTGTATAATCTTGAGAGAGCGTGAGATCAAAGTCTTGTAATAGTTGGCTAGGCTTGTAGGTGTTGTACTGTTTGTGGTGTGGTGGTTGTAATCGGCGTCTGAGCCTCAATATATTCATTAATCGATCCTTACAGATACATACGAATAATGTTTTGAAAAATTGATATGAGAACGTGCATTATGGTATCAGACTCGTTGCGGTTACAGTCTTATAGATGCTCAGGAAAAATAGAAATGATGAGAATAACTACGAATTTTAAATATTTAAAAAAGCTTATGTGAATGTCAATTTCTATCATACTCCTCTGAAAAAGCTTATAAGTGGAGGGATTATCCAGATTAAGCAAATATGAGTTACTGTAGGGATACTTTAATGCACCCCCTCATGTAAACTTAAAAAGTTCACATGGATCGGTCCCCATATACATGAAGCAAATAATAATTCAATTACAGATCAAATAAACCATTATTAACTTAGGTCTGCTGTTTTAAAATATAAAATAATATGGTATCAGAGGCAAACTAGAGTGTTTTTTCAATCAAATCTTCCAGTAATATATAAGAGCAGTTATCCTAACTCACAATTGTTATCACATTTCTTTTATGCATAGTAATTTATGAGAATTGTTGGTTGTGTGTAAAGATGATGAGATAATTAAATAAAGTATTTATAATAATTTATTATTAAAATAAATGAGACAAAAATTGTGAAACAGCTAAAAAAGCAAAAGCAAGACAAGAATTATAAGACAAACGAATTATCAATGAATAGGATCAATATCAAGTCACATGGGACAATATATATATATAGGACCCTTCACAATGAGAATTTGTTAATAAACTGAGAAATTCGAAACAAAATAGCTACAAAAATTCATGAGCCTAAATAACAACATGATCTAAGTATCCAATTTTGACCCGATTTGACCTGCTGGCATCAGCATGACGTCATTATTTCAATTTTTTATATTTAATTTTTTTTCGCTTTTTTTTTAATTTATTTTTTTAATTTTTATTTTTTTCCTTATTGTAAGGACGGACGTGTCATTCGTTGTGAAAAAGGTGTCGCTCCTTAATTATAATTGACACTTTACTTCACTATGTTTTACACTCTGAGATAAATGACACTTTTGTTCGTTGCAGTTGAAACATTATGATCATTCGAGACAATTGACACTTTGGGTAACATTTATGATTATTATGATATATATTTTATTGGGTAATTACTGGATTAAAATGACATGTTCCTTAATTATAATTCATACTTTACTTTATTGTGATTCACATTCTGAGATAAATGACACTTTTATTCGTTGCAATTGACACTCTCCTTCGGGACAATCGACACTTTCATTTATTACAACTAACACTTTCGTTTATTATGCTTCATATTTTATTGTGTGATTACTAGATTAAACCCTAAACCCTAAACCCTAAACCCTTTCGTTATCTTCCGCGCTGCTTGCTACCAATGACGATGCTGATACACCCCCGGGGGTCTCCCAGGAGGAATATATTATCGGAGTTGTTACGAGCCTTGCAGCTTCCGCGCTGTATTATTCCCTTCTGCTGTCTGTGATGCAGCTGACATTCGAGAAGGTTCTGAAGAAGGAGACTTTCTCCGTTGTTCTTGAAATGCATATCTGCACGTCGTTTGTGGCAACTCTGATCACCATTGTGGGTCTTTTTGCAAGTGGAGAATGGAGGAGTTTGAGTGGCGAAATGGATGGTTTTGCGAGTGGAAAGGGTTCTTACATAATGACTCTGGTTTGGACAGCCGTTGCGTGGCAGGTTTGTTCTGTTGGTGTGGTTGGGCTGATATTCGTGCTGTCTTCTCTCTTCTCCAATGTTATCAGCACCCTCTCCTTGGCGGTCACTCTCATTGCTTCTCTGGTCGTCTTCCATGACAAGATGAACGGGGTGAAGATAATCGCCATGTTGTTGGCCTTCTGGGGATTTGCTTCTTACATATATCAGAACTATCTGGACGATCTTAAATCTAGGAAGAATAATCAAATGACTCGAGGAAGAATCGAGTTGAATCCTGTCAGCGGCTGATCTTGACTGCATAAGTTTTCAGTTTATTACTACATTAATAATTCAGCTTATATATATGACTATTGTTATTTACGATCATCTCTGGGTTCATTTAACTGGCAATGAAATTTAATTAATTAACTGTTTCAATATTTTTTTTTTCAAGAGAAAAGAATACAAAAATTGGTAGAAAAAGAACTAAATATTAGTATAAATAATCAATGCAACTATAGTAAGTCCACGAATCTAAATCTTAACATTGAACACCTTCTTTTAAGCAGCTGAATTTGATGATAGGGAAAAAATACACTTTCTTTTTGTTACCCCTCCCAACACTTAATATTCTCATCTCTTTTTTTTTTTTTGGTGCGCACAGGGTAAACCTCGCTCCTGTGTAATAGCCTGCAAACCACACAGAAGAGTTAAACCACCCTTAATGTGACAGGGTGACAGACTCACACATAGCGTGTCCAGTGAGAATTGAACCCATGACCTATCAGTCCCGGGCCACCCACCTTCACCGCTATGCCATCTCATCTCCTATTCTATGAGTCATTTACTGTTGGATATGAGTCAGTAGATGAGATACTCAGCTGTTCGTGGTTAAAAGAAAATTGGGGGAAATCATAGTAGTACTATGGATTTGAAGATCCCAAAACCGAGCTGATATCAGTAATTCAGTGTGTCGTTAGGATTAGCTGATGTATAGGTTAGACTTGTTGTAATCGTTTTTATATTCTTGTCTAAGTCCTGTACGGGGTAATTGTTGAACTGATCTTCTGCCGAAGATACTTTTCAGAACCCCACGTCATCAGTGTAATCGCTTGCGTTCTTCAGTCATCAGCCGAGTAAACCTCGTAGAAGCCAACCCAAACCGGTGATAAGTCATGAGCCAGAAGAACTCATGCAAGCCCAGTACCTTCGCGATCGCTAGCCGACTTACTCGGAGTTACATTCCTTGTCGACCGACTCGATCGAAGAAGACAGAGACCTTGCGATCCTGGCGTATCCAGACGAAAGCGACCCAGCTACTTAAGTCTTTTCGAAAGTTCAGCAGAAGATCATACGAGGTTGTTTGAACGGTCAACTCTGACATTCTCACCAACCACAAACCTCGACCAATGAGAAGCCGACAACGCCTTACCTGCTCCAAACAGTAAAGCTGCTCTCATGTACAGTAATTAACTGCTCTGCTGCAACAAGTTCGAATTTATGGCCGTTTTCTTTGGAAGCTTGTGACACGTGGCATCGTCGTCTCCAACGGACATATGCCATAGCTCACAGCTATAAATAAAGAAGATTTCGAAGCTCCACTAGAGCGCGAAGCACGAAATTAAAAAGGGAAATTGCTCAAGCTCTCAAACACTCTAGCAACTCAATCAGAACATCCAGCGAAGAATCTGCACTTACTAGAATATTTTTGTGGTTCTTCTCTCTAGAGTCTTTAGATCCATTTCTTCTCTACCTAAGCTCATTGTCAGATTTATAGCTTAGATTCGAAGGAGTTCAATTTTTTAGTGAACCGTTCTTATTGTAAGAACTCCTTCATTAGTTGGAGAACTGTTTTCGCTCCCTTTCGAACTTAGGTTTGAATTGTAAAGTCGCTAAGGACTATAACTTAGAAGGATCTGTCTTGTGCACAGTTTCCTTGCTGAGACTTGCTCAGACTAATCAACAAGTTATCCTGCTCTGTTCAGGACCGTGGACGTAGGATCTTGGGTATCCGAACCACGTTAAACTGCTTGTGTTCTTTACTGTTTTATTGCATACAAACCGTTGAAAATCATTAGTTTGCATAAAACGTATTTCTAAAGTCGCACAACCAAAAGATTTTAATCTGCGAAATCACGTTTTCAAAAAGAGACAAACTCCGGGCCCCACACTTATCCGCACACTTAAGTCTCCGACTGAGTTTCGAAGTACTGACAAAAGTCAGTAGGAGAGCTCGATGGGCGACTCACTCGTCCCGTGATCGAAGGTTTATTTGACACTGTTCATCTCGTTGCAACCAACGGCCTTAAATTGACCTTCACCGAGAAGAAGAAACGGTACTCAGGTGTATTCACCCCCCCCCCTTCTACACCTGATATTTGTCTCCGGACCAACATTTACTAATTGTCTAGATACGATTATAAAAATATTTTAAAAAATGATCCGAAGATAAATATAAATAAGTAGAAGCCCATCTTGTGAGAGCTTAATATTAAAATAAATATAGAATTCTAAGCCCAATGTGTGTTAACCTTTTTTTCAGTCATTTAAATATAAAATCATTGTAATATCTAAATATATCTTCACATATCATAAAATCCTTTAAGAAAGAGATAATAGTTATACTAAGTTTTTAATTCCAAAATTAATATCTAATTTCCATTCTAAATCTTAAAATTTGAATAAAAGAGATTCTGGTTATAATAAGTTTTTTATTACGAAATTAATATCTAATTTCCATTCTAAATCTTAAAGCTTGAAAATGATCTTGAATCCAAATTCAATGCCAAAATGCAAAATGAACGTCTTTTGTAAAGAACCCCTTAAAATCGGTAAGAATTTTATATCCTACAATTAGAATCCCACCACTTCCACCAATCAAATGGTGATATATATAGAAACCTCACAAAGACACATGACACAACCTAATTAAAGACATGTGCTGGAACTCCAACTATGGGAAAGAAAATCCTTAATTAAAACAGTGATCAATATGAACTGCAAAATAATGAAATTACTAGTTTCTAATAAATTTCTTTTACTAAAAATGTCTAATGAAATTTTGCTTATATATACTTAAAATGTGCCTACCATCCGTCTTCAAATCCCAAAATTAGAACTAAGAACTGCTATACACAGAAATGGGCTTAGAAAAGATTCTATCCCTGAGTTATACTCATTTGTCTAACCGCTTGTGGCCATATTTTTTATAAATGGGAGGATCTACGGAAGATTATAATATATATGAAAGTTACATACCTAATCAAGTTATGGATTGCTGAAAGCTTTGCAAAACCATTTTTATCCAAAGAGTTTGAAGACACCGCATAAAAATATTTGGATGATCTTGTCGACAGAAGTCTCGTTGTGGTAACCAAAAGGAAGTGTAATGGCAAAATCAGATGTTGTAGCCTTCATGATATGGTACGAGAAATGCGTATTTTTGAATTTTCAATTTTAGTTTTTAGTTGATTATATTTGTATTTTAATCAAGAATGATTATTTTCTATTGGTATTTTATAATATTTAAATCTAGATTGAAAGTAAAGTGTATCATATCCGTGCAAAGATATTGGTAACGAAAACATAACATACTAATATAAAAAAAATTCACTTTATGTTAATTATAATTTCACAGCCATGTGTAAGAAATTAAGTATCAAATCTCAACAATCAAAATCGCAAAAGCAAAGTTGTTGTGAACCGAGACGATTACAATAGCCCTTTGGTTCCAGGGTTGAATATACGATGTTGCATGTGATTTGGCAACACTCCACGCCGCACTTCCCTTGCCCGCAGCACACTCCAGCCCCGCACACGCCCTCTCCTCTTGTACATCTTTTGCTCAATCCCACCTCCACTCCTGCATTCACAATTCTATGCAAAATCAAACAATCCTCGTATATGATAAATTGAACTAGACTCCCTTAAAACGCCTTATAAGAGGAATATTTCCCAAATTTATATACAAATTAAATGATCAACATTAAGTCGATGTGTGACGCAAATTGGGGGTCTTCAACCGTTTTATATCCTATACTAGCAGGTGCGTTGTGTTAGTGGATCTAAACAATCTATTCTAATAAGCAAAACATCAAAGTTTTATCAAAAGTGACGATTAACCATGAAAAAAGTAGACCCATTGTCAAGAACTCATTTCTTATGTTTTAACATCATCAACTACTCTAATGATTTTAAATCACAAGAGTTAGTAATTTACCCGAGGCTAAAATTAGGAGAAAAGCAATAAAAAAAGTTAATCTGAATGAAACCATTTTGCCTATTTTTCTACAAGCTGGAAAACTGTTTGATGCGTACACATGGATATGAATGCCATAATTATATATGGTGTTTGAGTTGGATTCGTACATAAAATCTAGGAATATAATCTTAATAATCTAATACTACTAAATCTACTAAGCAAAATCTTAATAATCAACTTTCCCGTTTGCACTTGGATATTTTCCAAGTCAAAAAAGTATTATATTTGAGTAGTAATATGAAAAGTAAACTGCACATATAACATATTGTTATGCCTTATGTTAATAAGGCTACAAAGAACGTTTTGGGTATATTATTTTATCAATAGAGACTCAATCCCATGCGATTGATTGTAAGTAGCGAGGGACAAGTAAGTGAAAAAACTAAAGAAAGTTGTATGCAAAGTCAATCCTACAGGAATATTTGTATATTATCAATGTAGTAGTTAAATAATTATGTTGAGAAAGGGATGACAGATGAAAATTATCGATGATACTAATAACACAAAGATTAGTGATAAATTTCATAGGAGATTACAATAATAATCATTTTTAACAATGAATTCTAATTTTACTATACACATAATAATGTAGAAATGAATGTAATTACATACACTACAGAATCGAACAATACAATTACATTAAATTTATAATTTTGACAATTATATATATAATATAAAGATATACAAAGAAAATGAGAATATTAGTTCTGTGGTATATGATTGCATTATATGCAGTCACAGTTTAATTACATATTTTATTATATAATTGTGTAGATACTAATATAATTACAAATACTATTAAACGAAATATAAAAGTGATAGATTCTAATTTTAAATTTTGAAATTACATATTTAAAAATAAGAACCAATTATATTTAACAAACAATAATTAGTAATCACCATAATAATTAAATATTACAAATAATAAAAAAATCAGATTAATATAATTATATATACTACAGAATCGAACAATACAATTATATTAAATTTATAATTTTGACAATTATATTTATAATATAAAGATACTAAAACAAAGGAAAATATTAGTTGTGTGGTATCTAATTTCATTATATGTAGTTTTTAATTATACATTTTATTATATAATTGTGTAGATATTAATATAGTTAGAAATACTATTAAATGAAATATAAAAATCATTATACTTTCAGCTTTTGAAATTATATATTTAAAAATAAAAATAAATTATATTTTACAAACGATAATTAGTAATAACCATAACAAATAAATATTACGAATTACGAAAAGAAATCGTCTTTAATATAATTTCATTTTTTTGTTACAAATAAACAAGCATACTGAAATAAACAATTAGTAATATAACAATAAATTTTGTTTTGAGTTAATATAATTCCATTTTTTGTTACAAATTAACCAGCATACTGAAATATATAATATAAGAATAAAACAATCAATAAAAATAATAACCATACATATATAAATGAACATCGATAGTACCGAATCTACAAACGATTGCGTTCTAGGGTTAAAGCAGACGCACACAGGTCTCGCAATACAATGGCGAAAAATAAACAAACCAGAACAAAACTAGTAGCAAATCGAAGCGCAGAGGCTAGGGGTGTAACGGTTTGGTTCGGTTCAGTTTCTTATGCATTTTAAGAACCGAACCAAACACATAGAAATGGTTCGGTTCGGTTTGGTTCGATGTGTTTTTAAATATCGGAACCGAACTGAACCGAACCGCTTATAAATGGTTTGGTTCGGTTCGGTTTATCGGTTCACCTTTTTATTTTTTATTTATTTTTTAAATCCTAAATAATGCAAGAATAATAGTTTATAGGATGTCACTCGTTCCAAACTCATAAGTATAGAGTTGTTACTCATTTCTCTTCCTTTGTATAGATTAGAATTGATATTAACTTAAATATAATATCTAAATCCAATAACATTCTCATATAATAAAGACAAATATTAAATAAAAAAATAAAAAATAAGATATTGGTTCGGTTCGAACCGTTCAAAAATTCTTGAAACCGCGAACCGAACCGAATGTAAACGGTTCCTAAAAAAATAAACCGAACCAAACAGCGAAGCCGAATCGAACCACATTTTTCGGTTTGGTTCGGTTCGGTTTGATCGGTTTCGTGGTTCGGAGCGGAACCACTTACACCCCAAGCAGAGGCCAACTACAAAACAAATAAATCAAACATGAGAGCGCAGGAAGGGCAAAAGCTTTGGGAAAGGTAAGTTTTGCCACACCCTACTATACAATATATTGAATTATTTACAATGGAAAGACATTAGTCAGAAATTGATTAGGAGAATAGGTAGACATAAGCGTTAATTAATAGAATGGGAATAATTCTCCAAATTTGAATTAAGGTTCGATCCACAGTGTGTGAAGACACAGTTATTTGTTTGGGTAGTCGATGGTTCTCCAGAATTATCCTTTTTTTAATTAAGCATTAATCAACAACATGTCTAAAATAGTAAGTCCGTTAATCCACCAGCCTAAGTATCCAATTAGAGGTGAAATTGTAATTTTTTTAATATAAATACAATTTTATATAAATACAATTTGAGGTGAAACGTAAATACAATTTCAAGTCTCTAAATGCTTCTTAGATCAGTTAATGTAATGTCGTACTCTACATTGCTTAGGTCATATAACACTACTTAGTTTTTAGAAAATAATCTATTCAGTAATTTACAATCTAATGCACTGTAAAGATTTTACTAATTTAAGTAAAAAATTGATCAGTACAATGGGTAGATGTAAGGCTTAATTTATATAAAGGGAATAATTCCGCAATTTTGAATTAAAGATCGATCAACGCCGTTTGAAAACAGTTAATTTTTTAATCTACTAAAGTAATCCTGAATAACTACAGGTGAAATTATAATTTATAGGTAATCTAAATAGAATTTTAGTCTCGGAATGCTTCTCAGATCAGTTAAAGCAATGTCATACTTTGGACTGCTTAGGTCATATATAAATACACTCTTAAGTATCACTGGTTAGTTTTTAGCAAATATTCTATCCAGTAAATCACAGTCCGAGTACTCGCTGTAAAACCAATATATAGTAGGGCCGGCTACATCTCCAACAAAACAAATTAGAATTAGATGAACACATAATCCGACATGAATACATATACCACTGTTTACTAATAAAAAAATTTGTAGTCATTCATTTCACAAATTATCTCAACCCAATCCTGAAGAATGTTGTCCAACAATCCAAGTCACACCATAAGTTATACAAGACAAGCTTAACCACAACATTTTTGGTCATTTTTCCGAACACTAAGTAATCAGTTCTGTCCACAAACAACCCCGAAAGTAATATAATTCCAATTTACATAATCCGTAATTTATTTAAAAAATTATCTACACATTATAATAACAAACGAAAACATGATACATTAGAATAAGTTAATACGCACTATCTGTATTAGCTAAATGAAAATATATCCAGTTAAACATACACAACAACGACATTCAACAATAGCAACAATATAATTAGAGTTTATGATTCTACACATGATTTGCAATTTAGGTTATTTGAATCCAAATGTTTATATCCTTTATTTTCAATTGGTTTACCACAAGCTATTTTACCATGATATTAACATATCAACAGGTAATAGAATATCATCTTATATCTTGTTGTTCATCTAACAACCACAATAATTTACAGAAGCACACCATAATGGAACCCGAATTTTTCAAAATTTACTTTCCAATACTTGCTGAAAACCACATGGTAAGACTTTTATTTTACATGCCTTACAATAGAAACTAAATTTACATGTTAGGAAACCGTTCATATTTTAATACACCATCACAACTTAATTTTTTTAATTATCATATATATACAGCGCATGCCACCTGACTTTGCTGACAAACTCAACGACAACATGCCCAAGAGGTGTTTCCCCCATGTATATATAGATAGAGGCACCTGACAAGTATCTGTTGAAAAAATTGATGAGGACTACTTCTTTGTGGACGATAGGTAAAATTCAGACTGGATAACAAGCTAAATGATGGAGATTTCATGACGTTTGCAATGTTCGACCATGGACATTTTGAAGTAAGAATTTTTGCACCACATGGGTGTCTAAAATTTGTGAAGGAGATGTTTACAATTACAGATGGAAACCAGTCATCCGATGACAGTGATTCAGATCATAACAGCACAGAAGATGAAGGCGTAGAGAATATCTCATCAGACAATATGCTGCAGACAACGGTGAAGATACAAACAAAGAAGAAGAAAATAGCAACAATGGATCCACCCCAGACCATACATACTTCATGAAGAGCATCGTACCATCACATGCACAGAGGAACGCAAAAGTTGTAAGTATTTAATATTAATTGTTCAAATTCGGAACTTCACTACTAATAGAACCGAATTTCAGCACGTGCCATCAAAGTTCCTAAAGGCCAACGACTTAGGAATTCAGACAGAAGCAGTTATAGTCGACAATGATGGCATGGAGTGGACGATCAAAATGCGTGCACAGAATAACAACGGCCCTAGATGCAGAATGGTGGACGAATATGGCACAAATTCTACATCAACCATGAAATCAACATCGGGGATAACATCCGCTTCACACTGGATCCATTAAAAAGCACCGATGAAAGAATCTACCTGTCAGCAGATTGCTAAACAATGTACTACATACATCGAACATCAGACAGATATTATGTAATTTCCAACTTAGATTTAAATATTTAGTACGTCTTCTAAAACCCAGGATCATTATATTTCCAAACAAGTAACTTTTAATTATGGATATATTTTGGTATTTATAACAGTAGTAGGAAGTTTGTTAGGATCTTCGGACCCTCCAAAATGTGACTTGGAACCCAACCGAGACAATAATAAAGAATAACACAAAGAGAAAAAGAAATAGGCACGGAGAATTTAACGTGGTTCGGTCAATCGACCTACATCCACGAGCGGTGGAGAAACAATCCACTAATAAAGAGGATAATACAAAATGGGTCTCCGGAATATGGTCCTAAACCCAAAAGCACATACCCACAAAAATATGGTCAATTAGTCTAACTAACTAATCCCATAACATGTGGGCTATGATGCGTAGAAGCACACTTAAAACAATTAGAGAATCTATCTATTTATAAGTGAAATTAATGATAAACTTCATTAATTATCCGATGTGGGATGAGAGTCAATTTCCTTGATTAGAATTTGAGCCACATCATAACAAAGTTATACCACAGTTTTCCTTCTAAATTTATTTTTGTATTTCTCTGAACTAAACATCAGATCGATCTAACACGAAGAAAACTACAGCCTTCTCTTCTCTGTCAAATTTTCACAGCATTTCTTTTACTTGCAGTGCACCTCTGTTTGCTCCAACTTGGTTTTATAAATTGTAATAAGTAATAACCCATGAAAATCCAATTAATCTATGATCTTTATAGCGAGAAATGCACGTAGTATTACGAAGAATCATACAAAAGAAACTACTACCAAGTCCTTCTGTTCTGTGACCAAACTTCAAATGACTAATCCACCTAGTATTATGATGCTGATGATTTTCTCCCAATAGACATGGAAAGGTATGGATCAATAGACATAATTTTTTTTGGAAAAATCCATATTCCATTGAAAATCTTCATTCATTAAAATATTTGAATTTGTCCAAGAACGGCCTAACCGGAAACATACAAGCATATTTTGGAATATAAGTGCACTTGAATCGTTGGACTTGTCAGCAAACAGATTAGACGGAGAAATCCCAAGTTAACTAATAAGGTAGACATTTCTAGCGAAATTAAACCTTTCAATGAATCTTTTGGGGCAAATACCACAATCTACTTAGTTTTCCACATTTGAGAATGATTCCTACTTGGAAAATTCAAGGTTGTGTGAATTTCCACTGACAAGAAAATGCAAAGAGAAGAATGAGCAATTTTCCTTTCCGGTACAAATGATTTTGATTTGTCGATGAGCTTACTTGACAAGATGTTGCATGCATTGGGGTATGGATTTGGATTCATTGTCGGAAGCGGTGCTGGTTATCTTATTATTCAATATGGATGTCCAAAATGGTTAGTGGAATTTTTTTGAGTGTTGGATATAAGAAGAGGAGAAAAGATAAATTACGTGACATACCATAAAGATCAAAAGTACAATATGAGGAAAGGTTAAAAAGGGACCTCTCCCCAAAAGAACAAACAAACCAAAAGCAATATGAAAATGCCAAAACAAATGGTAAAATAAGCTAAGAAGTCAAAAACAAGATAAATTACAAAAATCGCTGAAAAAAAGAAAGAACCCCAATCTCAAGGAGGCCGATACGAAAATCTGAAGTTAAGATATCTCAGCTAATCCATCCTAACCAACGACTGCAAAAAAATCGGAGCTGCCGAAGAGTCGAATAGTGTGAGCTCTGCAGCCTGATGCCCCTGACGGGCTAAGTAATCCGTTGGCTTGTTCCCCTCTGTGTGAATGTGAGAGAAACGAACCCGGCATCCACGAAGAAGAAGACGTATCCTCGAAAGTGTGTGGCTCATGACCGCGGGGCCATGACGTCCAGTAGAAAGCAAAGTGATCACGGCAGCTGCATCCATCTCTATCCAAATGTCAGACGAGTACTGAACCGCTAGCAAGATGCCCTGATGAAGAGCTAGCAATTCAGCCTCAAAGCTAGAAGATGCCACAACCGAAAGACAAAAAGCCGTAAGCAGCTGGCCCATGTGATCCCTAATCAACCCGCCGCCTGCTGCCAATCCAGTCGCCGCCTCAAATGAGCCATCTGTATCAAGCTTCACCCAAGGTGCCTTAGGGAGTAACCACCGAACCATCGTAGACCGTAAAGCCCGAGGGATGAGAGGATCTGGTGGCATAAAAGGAACCTTGGGCCCTGCCTACTGATCCGGAAGAATACTCCCGACAGCCACAAGTAACCTGAGCTCCCACTCCACCTGCCCAATGACTGAGTCGGTCCGACAAGGAACGCCGCTGAAGATAGCATCGTTCCTCGCCTGCCAAAGCTGTCAAACTACCAAGCACGGAACAATGAACGAGATATGAGTGGCGGAGGCCCTCAAAAGGGCTGACTGCGAGTGCCCTAATCTAAGTGCAAAGTCAGTGCTCGTGTGTGAGAAAGTGTGTGCATAGGGGAACCAAGAAGAGAAATGAGTCCAAACGGTTCTTGCCAACGCACCCCACAAAAACAAATGCTCAAACGACTCGATCGCACGCAAATCACAAGAACACCACACACATACACACGCAAGATGACTACCCCGCCTCTGTCTATGAACATCCACCGGCAACCTCCTATGCAACCACCTCCAAAGGAAAACAGAATACGACGGCCTCAAACAAGAGTTCCAAATAGACCCAAATATAGCTCGTTTGTCCCCCCTCCGCCTCACCTGATGCCATGCAGAGGTCAAAGTGAACTCACCGTGTGGCGTGAGAGTCCATCGTAGAACGTCCGGTTCATCCCACATCACAGGAGTCCGGAGGATGTCAAACACCCGTTTCAGAAGGCAAGTGACAAGTATTGCGCAAATGCAACAAGTAGCCATGGAACCATGTATGCAAATGATCATGATAACAATAGCGTACCTGGATATAGGGAAAAACCGCATAAGGATGAGCAAAGGAAGACAAAGGTTCCTCAGCAACCCATCTGTCATGCCGAAAACTAATCCTGCCGCTGCCCATAGACCAACGAATAAACTCATGGGCCTGGATACCCCTCTTCACCAACCGCCTCCAAATACGACTCGGCCTATCCGGAAGAGTACCTCCAATCAGTGGGTAAGCACGAGAGCAGTACTTAGCCCACATGAAGTGAGCCCACAAAGAATCCTTGGCCTGGAACCGCCACCATAACTTATAATCGAAAAGTGCCGTCATAACATCTCGACAATCGGCGTAGACCAAGACCTCCCCTCATCTTGAGGCGGCACAAACATCCTCCCAAGCAACCCAATGCATACCGGACCCCTCCTCGGATGAGCGCAAAAAAAAAACTAGCAATCATCTGCTCAAGCCCGTGAAGAAACTCACGAGTAGGCTCCAAAACATAGAGCACATGCAGCGGGATGGTAGACAATGTGCTCTTAATCAAGGCAAGACGACCGCCAAAGGAAAGTTGGCGATGCGACCAGCTATGCAAGCGAGCACTCAACTTCGCCCGAAGATCAGCAAAGGCAGTAGGCCGCAAGAAACCCCGATAAATCGGAACTCCCAAGTAGGTGAAGGGAAAGCTCCCCCGCCGAAACCCCGTAGTCTGCTCAATCATAGCCTGTAATCTCAAAGCATGCGGCTCATGAATGAAGAAGTCACTCTTCCCCTGATTGATTATCTGACCCGAAACCCTAGAATAGTGAGCAAGACAACCCATCAGCCTCGTCAAAGTGGATCGGCTTGCCCTCGTGAAGATTATAATATCATCCGCATATGAGAGATGTGAGATGTGGAAGGTCAGACGTCTCACTCCATATCGCAGATCATGCCATCTCTCAAAGAGCCGGTTCAAAGAATGTGAGAGGTAATCAGCAGCAAGGACAAACAATGAAGGAGAAAGGGGATCCCCCTGTCTCAACCCACGAGTCGAAGGAAAGAAACCCGCAGGTGCGCCATTCACCATCACCGAGAACCGAACCAATTCGAATGCGGCGCCCCAATCATACTAATCCAAACTAGAGGAAAACCCATCCGCTCCAAAACACGCAAGAGGAAAGGCCACTGAACCCGATCATACACCTTGGCCATACATATCCAGCTTGATGACCATATTCGGGATCCGCTTACACTTAGGGAGATCATGAACAAGCTCCTGAGCAAGCAGCGCATTATCACTAATAAGACGACCACTGACAAAGCCGCTCTGATTAGGCGCCACCACTAAAGGCAATAAGGGTGCTAATCGAGAGGTGAGCAGCTTAGTAATAATCTTGTTAGTGACATTGTACAAACTGATAGGACGGAAATTCGTCTATGCCCGCGCATTCGGCTTCTTCGGCAACAGAATGATAGAAGTCATAGTAAAACTATGAAGCATATAAGCACCACAAAAGAAATCCCGAACTGCATCCACAACATCCAAACTAACAATCTCCCAACAATGTTGGAAGAAAAGGGAAGAGAAGTCATCCGGGCCAGAAGTGCTATCAGCACAAATCCCAAATACAGCAGCTCTAACCTCTTCCACCCGAGGCACCGCACAAAGACCTTCCAAATCAACATCCTGCGGCAACTGAGTAAGAATCTCCAAATCAGGATCAAGGAGATCACCGACATCAGATGTAAGCAACCTCTGAAAGAAATCTGCAACCGACGCCCTAATCTCAGAATCCGAAGACAAAACACGACCCTAATCCTCTATGGAGTGAATACGAGATCGGACCCGCTTCAGCTTAACCCAGCCCCGGAAAAAACCCCTCAAATGCCCACCTAATAGCCGCCTATCGCCTCCACCCGCGTGCGAAGTACAAACTCGACCACACACCGATTAACCTCACCCTATTCGGGCCGAAGGAAATGTCTCATAAGCAGCACTGAGCAGGAATCCATATCCGCCCCGCATTCCTCAAAGTGGTGAACACATCCCCGAAGACCTCCTTGTTCCTAGCCTTAAGAAAAGCCTTCACCCGCTTCAACTTAAGCTGCAAGTTCATCATCCCATGAAAACCATTAGCCTCCTGCCAAACCCGCCGAATCTCCGGAAGGAAGGTATGATGCCTAATCCACATGTTCTGAAAACGGAAGGAAGACCTTGGCCTCTCAGCAGAGATCTCACACCGAATCAGCAGAGGGCAATGATCTGAGACAGACCTCGAAAGATGCACCACACGGGTCTTGGCAAAGACACTCTCCCAGAACTCACCAAGAAGAACCCGATCAAGTCGCTCAAAGACATCCCTCCAATGCCACGTAAAAGAAGAGCCCTCAAAACCCGGATCAATCAGCTGACAATCTGTCACGGCATCCAGCATGTCATCCATCTCCAAATGACGCCTAGTGGACTCCCCTGTCTCTCTTCATCCTACATGAAAGTGTTGAAGTCACCTCCCATAAGCCACGACAAATCCTCCACAGACTCGGAGATACTGCGAAGATGATCCCACAAACCATGTCACTGCGCTCTAATACACTTTCCATAAACAATAGAAAGGCAAATAAGAGCCCGAAGAAGCGGACCCGATAATCGCAGATGAAGCAACTGTGAAGATCTATCCAACACCTCCAACTCAAAATCAAAATGAGCAAAAATTCAAGTCTGCGAGTCGCTATTATGGGCCCGAAGAGGAAGACTAAACATAGATCCATATGTAGCGGGATCTGGATCAGTCATACGCTCAATCACAGCAACAAAAGACAATCTCTCCCAATTAATATATCGTCGAAGAACATCCTGGGTGACGAGATTGACAATCCCGCGGACGTTCCAAATCATGAAGTTAACTGACATGGGGAAACATCAGTGACAGGGATAGAGGCCGCAACATCCATCCTGGAATCATCAGAAGGCTCAACTAAGTGACCATCAACCCTCTCTCCACCATTAATCATCGGATCGGCTCTGCCAGATAGAGACGGATCCAAAGGAGAACTATCAGAACTCCTCTCCAACTGCATATCACTCTAAGTAGAAGTGGACTGGTGGCCCACAACCACCACCTCCGCATCCTCATCACCAACTGCAGTACTTGGTACCTGTTCCCAAGAGAAGATTATGAACCCTTATCATTGGTTCTCTGCTTCTTTCCGATAACTTGTACAAAATCACCAAGGACATGCTGTGACGGCCCGAAGGAATCACAATATCACGCCTAGATGGGGAAGGTTGCCGAGGCCGATCCCGGTGAGGCTGGTTGCTTCGCCGAACCGGCCTCGAGCGGAATCCTTCCTCTAGGAACATATATAGTCCAATCTCCCACCTTTAACAACCTATTGTACATCCAATGTTACATCATCATTTAATTCCTCTAGGAACAGAGTCCAAGAAGAGGAGACGCAATAGAGCAATAACAAAAACTATTGTACCTTTCTATCATTTTCGAATAGACTGCAACTCTATATTTTGAAGTCGGTCTTGATATTACTTATCTATTTTATGTGATTCGAATACATCCAATATTACATCATCATTTAATGCTTGATGTTTTCTCCATACAAGAATTGACTTGATCTACAGTTTACTCGGTGCCCATTTCAAATAGTAGCTGCGAGTTTTTTTCATCATTTAAAAAATGACCTGATTAATTTATTTCTTTACTTATATGAGACATTTATCTTTCTCGACATGTTTCTCTTCTTCGTCGTCGAACTCGGTACGATTGTGAGTTTCATGTAAGGTATGGTTGGTCTTGGATAGTTGGATGGCCTCTCGCAACGGTTAAATATTACACACAATGTGAATGCCACTCCCATTAGCTACATGATTAGTACAGGGTTCCTTAAACGACCGGTTTATATATCTTGATATCCAAAACAGAGACGATGAAATCAAGATGTTCCGCAAGAAGCAGTCACCACCATTCTCATATTAAAATTCATTTTATATAATTAAGATCAAGAATCGTGAGCATTTATTTAATTATAGAAAATTATCAATAACTCGACTTTGACGCGATTTCAGGAAGACACCAAACATACGGTTTCTTTGCATGATAACTAGACAAATGAATGTGAATCGAAGAAATATTTTATGCAGATTAACTCTTATGCTAAAGACCAGTGGCAGATCGAGAAATCAATAATGGGGTGTGCTGAATAATAAACATATTGCTACATGAAATTTTATCTGTAGTAAATTATATATTTCGATGTACATAAGTTGTGCATTATGAGATTTCAATACATAAAATTATCAATTATTGAATCTATACACTAAACAAAAACTCTCTCAATAAAAAGCATACAAAATTTGAATTTTCAAATAAATTATCTCTCATCTGGTTACAAAGAGAAAAATGCTCTTTCACTTATAGCAGTGAGAACAGATAATGTCAAAACTATAAAAATCGGTTAGTTAACATATTACCTTCCACTTTTAGTAAGAAGTGACTCAACCCAACAAATGTAACATATCAACTCATATTCTATGTAAAAACATCTTAGATTAGTGAAAATTTTAAGATATAATTTTTTCGTAAGCTAGCAAATATCGTCAGGTTGAATGATTTGAAAGAAGTTTAGGATCTGCCACACTGAGACATAATAATCCAACAAACACATCATTAAATCTTTATAGCTTCGCAAGCTTTCAAAATTGAACAATAAATAAGTCAACCTTCAAATTAAAGAAGAAACCAGTCATCCAGTACATAAATTAATATCAATTTCCAAAAAAAAAGTGTATTTAATTGACATGATTGATCGATCCCCTTTTTAATTTCTACAACTCAATAGAACTTGCTAATCAAGAAAAAAACAATCTCATCTCACTTTTAGTTCCGAGCAAAGAATTTCTTGAACAACAAATAAAATAAACAAAATAGAAAGAAAAACAATTAACCAACTCAGGTCGTCAATATTGCTAACTAAAGCTATTTATTACTCACAGCAGAGAAAAGAAAGCTAATCCAATTGGGCAATCAAATAGATTCGAGTTTTTTTTTAAATGATGATGGTAATCCGCAATCACTACCAAAGTACGCACTGGATAAACCTCGTTTATGTGCTTTAGTCTGCAAACAATACATGAGGGTTCAACCACCCTAAGCTAACCATATGTGACAGACTCATACGTAGCAGTCTTGGTGGATTTTGAACCCCTGACCTTCCGGACACAGGCTACCTCATTCTTCTTTTATAGGTTAAGTCCTTGAGTTTATACTGAAAGATACAATTAAACCTCTTTAAAGTAATAATATTGGGATCAGAGAAAATTATTCGTTTAATAAGGTTATTTCTTCCTCAAACATTATTTTAAGTCATTAATCCAAGTCGGAACCACAAGAAAGTATTATCTAAATAAAATTATTATTCCATCAAATATTATTTTTATTAAGTGGAGAAATGACAGCTTTCAATCCAATTGACCTTATATTTCTTATTAAACAATAAAAGGACAAACACATGGAAGAAAAACTCAAAAGATTCATCCCCACAAATTATATTCGAGATTCACAAAAGAAGACACGTGAATATAAGAAACCAAAAGAAGGAAAAATGTGGGAAACTTAAGAAAACTAGAAAAGAAATAACATAAAAGTCTAAAAATAGAAATCAAATGAGTGCATTGGGTTTCGAACATAAAACCTCTCTAGAAAGAGAAAAAGTCATTAACCAACTGCACTACAAGCAAATAGTTAACTATATTTTTTACTAAAATTATCTATAAGCAATACGAATCCTATACCCTATTTAGTCGAACTTCCGTTGGTCGGGGGGTCGGTTGACCCTCCCGACCCCCCTCTAGTTCCGCCAATGATTACATTCATAACATTTCTATAGCGTAAATTAGAGATGACATTACTTAATGTTTGAGATCTTTATCTAATTCAAGGACTTCAGTTTCAGTAGATCATTTTCTATTTGGAACGAATCTTGCAATGCCGAAAACATATTTCTTGGATAATTTTAACATAAGCAAAAATAAACTTTTCATTTTTTATGTATTTGAGCGTTATTTTATATAACTATTGAGCTTTTCTAAATTTGAATAATTTGACTCATTTTATAATTAGTGTATATTCAATGTTTATTTTCAACATGATTTTACTAAAGCAAATACTCTCTCCGTCCCAGCCGACTTGTCTTGTTTGATTTCGGCACAGATATTTTGGTGAGTGGGTGGTTGTGTGAGTAGAAAGTGGGAGTTTGTGTAATAATTGTTTCCTTTTTAGGAAACAAGACAAGTCGGGTAAGATGACCCGGAAAGGAATATAAGACAAGTCTGGCAGGACAGAGGGAGTACTATTTAAAAAAAAAATTTATAATACACCCAATTAACTTGTTTTATATCGTAAATTTCTCTCTAAAGTAATAAATATTCATTTATCGATAAATGAAAAATTTATTCATTTATCGATAATTGAATAACTTTGTCGTACACTAGAATAATTTTAAGTCCTCATCCAAAATTATTGTTCAATTCGTAATTAAATAGATCACCCCTAAATACATACTGTTAGACGATGAAATCCACCTAAGCCAATTGAGGCTTTTGTGGTGGCGGTGGAGCAAACTTACTATTTTTCTACGAGTAGAGTTTCGTCAAGGTGAAGATTTGTTATTCTGAATTAAAAATTGGAGTTTCCGTCAATATGGAGATTTGTTACACTAGATTGGATATTGAAGTTTTCGTCACGCTGGAGATTGTTATGTTGGTGACTCAAATCCTATTTGAATATTATCCCACATCGAAAAATGAATGATGATGGTTATTAATTTCACCTATTTGTAGATATGTTTTCTAATTGTTTTACGTGTGCTCCTATGCATCATAGCCTACATGTTAGGAGATTAGTTTGTTGGAATAATTGTTCAGGTTTTTGTGGATATGTGTTTGAGTCTAGAACCATATTCTGGAGACCCATTTTATATTCTCATCTTTATTAGTGGATTGTTACGTGAATGTAGGTATATTGATCAAATCACATTAAATCCGTTGTGTCTATTTGTTTTCTCCTTTATGTTATTTTTAGTTATTGTTATTTTTGAAACCACAAAAACAATATATTTAAGGACCAAATGTGACGCCCCAAAACTTTTAAAGATACATACCATGTTATTTCTTATTTCAAGCCAGTGTTTATAAGTCGCGCTCTAGATTTTTAATAAAAGTTGTTAAGCATAGTCATATGATTTCGCATCACATGAGTGTTGTGATATATGATATTGTTTTCTTGTTTTCTCATGTTAGAATTAAGTAACATGTTTCCACATCTCATAATGTGAATAAAGTACTTTTCTGTCCCTTTGGGATGACAAAGTTGGTGAAGGTGCTTAGCCCGGGACCGATAGGTCCTGGGTTCGAATCCCACTGGAAGCAACTTTGTGGAGTCTGTCACCTATGGTTAGCCTAGGGTGGTTGAACTCTCCTGTGTGGTTTGCAGGCTACTGCACAAGGAGCGGAGTTTACCCAGTGCGCACCGAAGATAGCGGCTGCGGGTTCCACGTATAAAGAAAAAATAAAAATAAAGTACTTTTCTTGTGTTGGGCATACAAGATTGTGACTTATAGATTCACTTCTTTTCCTTGTTTGTGAATATTATATAATGTTGCATTTATTCCACAAAAGTAAGGGGTGATGTGTGGTTAGGGATCATCTAACCCACTATAGATTAATATATGCATATTTTGTTATAGCTTGATGCACATATATTAAATATAACATATGCATATTAATGTTATTTTGCCCATATTTGTTATGTTACAATATCCAATACAGAGGGAAATGATGAAGGGAACATTTCATAATTTTCTCAGGTAAACAAAATATTTCCATTATGAAAATATCAAGGCAAAATGTAATCAAACGGTACTAATTCTGCACATATCTTTAACAGAACCATGATACAAGATCATCTATTAGTATGTATCCAAAACAAGTAGTTGTTTTATTCCAAAATTACAAATATTTAAAATTACAAACATCTTAGTTTATAAAATTTATAAACTAAGATGTTTATAAATTTTATTAACATCTTATAAAATTTGGCAAATCCCCTATTATTTGTGAATTGCAATTCCTAATTTGTCATTTTCTCAATTTTAGATTTATAGAAATTAAAGCTACAATAATTCTGGGCCATAGATTAGATTAATATCTATGGATATAATTCTTCCCTATTTTCTATTTTAAGGCATCTTCTTAAGGAATCCATACCCTAGCAAACCAACGGCAACCTTTTCTCTCTTTGGCTCTTTTTGCCTCTTTAATCTCGACTCCGGACTCATGTCTCGATTACGTATGTTAATAAATCTCAATTTTTTTATTATAATAGACCCAATTTTTGACTTTGGCACATGACTCCCAAAATGTCGGAGTCAGACCTAGATTAAATTTCAACAATCAAATTCGCGAGAACAAAATTATTGCGAACCGAGAGTAGTACAATAGTCCTTTGAATTGCGGGTTGCATGTATGACTTTGCCCGTGAGTTGGCAACATCTGACGCAGCACTTCTTTTGTCCACAGTCCCACACTGCCGCACACGCCTAGGGGTGGTTCGGTAAGGTATACCGAACTTTTTTCTTCATATCGTATATCGTATCAAAAATGGAGGTATGCAAATTTTATATATCGTTACCGTATTATACCATATGCAAATTTTTCATATCGTTACCGTATTATGGTATATCGATGTTCGGTATGCCGAATCTTCGGTATTAAAATTGATCATACCGTATACCATACCATCGTGTCGGTATACGGTATTGATCTTCGATATACCATAAAGTGCGGTATACCAGACATTATATATCGTATCTTGACGATATACCAATATATCATGGTATACAGAAATATAAAGTTATACCTTAATTTATAATATGTGTGAATATTATTTATTTAAACGAACAATCATTTATAATTAAATATATAATATGGATATTATTTAATAAAATAAATATACTTAATATATATCTCGTACATAAATATATAAATATATAATACGTGTATAGAGTACTACTTATTATTTTCTTTTATCATTTTTAATAATATTTTGTTCGTACCTATTGTTACTCATCAATGATAATAAATAAATTATTATAAAAGATATTAAAGTTAGAAATACTTATATATAAATACACCAACGTTTTGGTATGGATCGGTATATATCGGTATGTAAAACTCATACTGTTACAGTATTGGAAAAAATCACGGTACTAATAAAATTGGTATTTTTGGTGTATTTTCGACACAGTATGTGCGGTATACCGATTTTTCGGTATATTTACCCACCCCTGCACACGCCCTCTCCTCTTGTACATCTTTTGCTTAACCCCTAGCTCCTCCACTTGTGCATTGATTATTCTATGCAAAATCAAACAATCGTGTATCATTTATCTAGCAAGTACATTGTTGTCTAGTTCATATGTTTGATTGGGATGAAAAATATAATTCCGAATTCTTTAGAAGAGAAACAAGAGGAAAATAGAAGGAAACAGGAATAAAGGGGGGGGAATAAATTCAAATATTCACTTCTAGGGTTATTCGATCCGAGAACATGTTAGACAACAAATTGAGATCCTTATATATTATCACTAAATTAGATGCACTATTTCTAAAAGGTAAGTTAGGTTCCGTTTGGTTTCATTCGCACTCAGAAACAATATCAATATATATATATATAGGGAATGAATATTTTGAGAACTAAATCTCAAAAGAGATACGAGAACCAATCTCGGCCCTCCATTTCGCAAATCTAAGGCTCTCATTTTATCTCCAATACCATTTAAAATTAAATCTAAAAAGGAGAAATTAGCCTCATTAAGGGCAAATATGTCAATTTCTATTCTATTTTTACCTACACCCTCCAATCTTAATTGAAGTGCAGCGTCCCAGTTCAAGCGGCGCCTTCCTTCTTCAATCTGCATTCGTCGTCCAGCATTTCTTCAAAAAGAGGTCTTGGAAGTTGATAATTTACGGTGGGTTTCGAATTTCTATGTTTCTTAAGTCATCTAAACTCGTTTTCCTTGTCTATTTATCCCGATTAATGCCGATTTTGAAGATTGATTTCTGCACTATTTTCGATTTTTACCAAAATATGCAGAACAACAAGTAATACTAATTGAAGCCTCAGAGGATGTGTCGGAAATGCAACCAGATGGGACATCACGATTCAAGGAACTGCCCTAACGTTAAGGATGTAGAATATTCCTGTTAAGTTTTGGCAGAACTTAGTAGAGACCTATGCACTGAACCATTTGCATTATTTGGACTAATTTGTATTAACTGAATCGATTTACTTCATGTTATGTTATTTTCATGCATACCACCGTTAGGTTTTGTGCTTATGTTTTATGATTTTCATGCATATATACTATACCTCTCAAGTTAAACATTTATGGTACTGATTATGTTCAAGGTTTTATATATCATGCATACCGTATTGATGTTTCATGCATTTGTTTTATGACTTCATGCTTATCTATATATGTTAAGGTTTTATATTTCATGCATATCGTATTGTATTTTCATGCTTATGTTATGTATTTTTTTTGCATATCCATTTTTTTCCTACAAGATTGTTTATATATCTGCATAGTCCCCAATTTTTTTTGGCATAAAAAACAAGTTATAAATGAATAACTTAGAATACTTTAATATACCAAAAGAAGTTTTCGACTACATTTGTTCCACCACTTAATCCTTAAAAAACATAAACACCATCATAAGTTCTAAGTTTTTCCTACGGAATTTTCCAAACCAAAGAGTCGCACAACCCAACATTCTAACTATCAAGCATTTCTTTGACACATTCTTTAGAATCAAGTTCATTCTCATCGGCATGACCAACATCCTCTTCTTCCACTGTCTCATTCATTTTGTTATCATCGAAATTGACTATGCTCAAGCAATACCGCATCCTCAAAAGCTTAATTTGCTTCACACCTTTCCTCAAAAATCCAGTGTCCCAGTTGATTATGTCACCCTTGAACGTCTCCATATGTCTCATCAAATACACTCCTGCAAGAAATAATTCATATTTATCAGATTTTACCGTTACAAATTGATTTATGCTTACCTTTCTCAGAAATCATGCACACAAGTATATAATTTCATGCTAACCTTTCGATCAAGTTATGCACACATTTTATACATTTGACTCAATCTTTTATGCTAACCTTTCGATCAAGTTATGCACACCATCAATATTAATTATGCACAAAAATCCAAAATAATATGTACCAATGGAAAAAAAAATAAGCTTACTATTTCATATTTTTATGCTAATATATAAAATATTTTATGCTTACGCTTACAAAAAAAGGCAAATGAAAAAAAAGGGTATGCATACCAATATTAAAACTTTCATGCACAGAGACACTCAATTTCATGCTAATAATCCACAAGATTCATGCATATCAATGAAACCGGGATAGAAAAAACAAGGGTTTTATATGAAATACAAACCACATGAGCATCAATTTGACGAATCAAAATAATTATCTTGAATCGCTAGAGTCCTTACGCCTAGAGTTTTCACCAACTTCTACAATTTTCGATTTTCAAAAGGGTTTCGGTTACACCCACAATTTCTCTTCTAAAACACAAAATCATACATGGGTAAACTTAATTAACAAACAAAAACATGAAACATAACTCAAAATTCATCGATTAAGGAGATTTGTAGTCGATTTCCAACCAAAACAAAATCAAAATTGTGGCTTTCGGTTTCAAAAGGGTTTCAGTTACACCCACAATTTCTCCTCTAGAACACGAAATCATCCATGGGTAAACATAATTGACAAACGAAAACATGAAACATACCCAAAATTTCGTCGATTAAGCTAATTTGTAGTCGATTTTCGACCAAAACACGAAACTACTATTTACCGGTAAGCTTGTCTCTGCAAATCTTTCTAGTTTCAGCGAATAATACATGTGTATCCTAATTTAAGTAAATAATTAGTCAAACAAACCTGAATTCAAGTCGAATCGATGGAAAACGAGTCTAATTCTTCGATTTATTAATCGATTGACGTTGTTTCTTCACGCTCGTTTGGTGGAAATTTGAGTTCTGGACGGAGATGGGCTATAGCGGAAAACTGTTGCGAATCCCTCGTTGATGGAAGAGTATTTGGGTGGTGGTTATGGCGGAAAACGTCGGTAGTGGATGGTAGTTTTCGATTGAAGTTAATGGATGGAAGATTGAGGGCGGTTTTAGAGCCGTCGAGCGGGACAAAAAAAAATTTCATTTGAAATGTTTTGATTTGCTGGAATTGCGCCCTAAAACATTAACTTTTCTTTACCCATTATACCCTTTCATGAATTTTTTTTTAAAAAAAAAGAAAGAAGGGATTAATATGGTGCATTAGATGAGAACCGATCAACGCATAGGATCGGTTCTCGTATCTCTTTTGAGGGGTGGATCTCCCTAGATCCACACCCTATATATATATATATATAGGGAATGGATATTATGAGATCCAAATCTTAAAAGAGATACGAGAACCGATCTCGTCCCTCCATTTCGCAAATCTAAGGCTCTCATTTTATCCCCAAAAGCATTTAAATTTAAATCAAAAAGGAAAAAATAGCCTCATTAAGGGCAAATTTGTAAACTTCTCTTTTCTTTTTCCCTAACCCTCCATTTTCGGCTATTTGTGTGTAATAGAATTCTCACTCTTCATTTTCGTTCTCCCTAGAACTCACGAGTGCCTCAAGCTTTTCATTCAAATCGAAGACTTGGAAGTCGATTATTTATGGTGGGTTTCGAAGTTTTATGTTTCTTGAGTCATTTAAGTTAGTTTTCCTTGTCTATTTATCCCGATTATTGCCGATTTTGAAGATTGATTTCTGCACATTTTTCAAATTTTTACACATTTTGCTACGAAGGTAAGAATTAGTTATGGTTTTCGAAAATTTGTAGTTCAATATTTGTGGAATGCTTTGTTGGGTTCAAATTCTTGAAGCTCGATGTCATTTCATATTTTTTTCGTAGAGTTTTTTCGATTTATACGGTAGTAGTCGTTTTTCCAAGTGATTAGGGTTTCATTATGAATATTTATGAGATGTATGTATCGATTAAGTATTGTTTTTATGTTGTAGATTAACTATTATAATTTTTGCATACATAGTACAATGTTCATGTATATGTATTTGTTAGTTTATGCTGATACTGTGTAATATTCATGCATGCAGTTTGTGAAATGGCTGAACCGTGTCAGTCAATTGTGTCTCTTGAATCCGATGAATCCATTTACATTCCTGATTGCCCGGCCGAATTGAAACCGTATGTTGGACGAAAATTTGTTACTCTTGATGAGGCTGAAATTTTCTATAGAGACTACGGAGGTTTGTGCGGTTTCGATATCCGTAAGTGGTCGATAAAATGTCATGGGGATGGGTCTATTATGTGTAGATATTTAGTGTGCAGTAGAGAAGGGGAGAAATTCATGGACGTTGATAATGTTAATTCGAAGAAAACAAAGCGAATGTCTAATTCAAAACGGTCATCTTGCTTGACACACGTCGGAAATGCAACCAGATGGGACATCACGATTCAAGAAACTGCCCCAACGTTAAGGATGTTGAAGATTCGTCTTAAGTTTTTATGCAGAACTTACTACAGACATATGCACTGAACCATTTAATTTTTGGCACTAATTTGTCATAACTGAATGCCTTTAACTTTTTGTTATGTTATTTTCATGCATACGATCGTTTATTTTTATGCATGTGTTTTATGACATTCATACATATCTATTTTAGTTATCATGTTCAACCTTTATGATACTGATTATGTTAAAGGTTTTATATTTCATGCATACCGTAGTGTATTTTCATGCTTATGGTATGTAATTTTTTTGCATATCCCTTTGTAATGTACAGGTATGTTTATATATCTGCATAGTTCCCATTTTTGATTTGCATAAAAAATAAGTTATATATGCATAACTTTTAATACTTAAATATACCAAAACAAGTGTTCGATTACATTTCTTCAACTACTGTATCGTTAAAAAACATAAGTACCATCATAATTCTAAGTTTTTCATCCCAAATTGTCCCAACCAAAGAGTCGCACAACCGAACTTCTAACTATCAAGCATTTCTTTCACACATTCTTTAGAATCAAGTTCATTGCTCATCATGTTTAGCCTTTTTCCGTTTGCCCTTCTGTTGTGGGTCAGTAACATCCGCTGTCTTTTTACCTTTTGATTTGGCCGACCCCTTCCCTTTCTCATCCACTATCTTCTTATTCCCTTTGTTGTTTTTCACTCTCTCCTTGCCTTTATTCACCAAGTTTATTAAAGGAAGATTCTCGTCCGGCAAAGTCTTCGTTCTCTTCCTCTTTCCTTTAGCTCGCGATGTTTCTGCTTTTTAACAAAATTCAGTAACACATAAAACTTTCCAGAATATGAACATTTTATGCATATAAGTATCATATTTTATGCTAACCTTTCCCTATAGTTATGCAGACCACCAACACTTAATATGCACAAACAACCTAAATAATATGTACCAATAAACTTATTTTTTATGCTTACCGTTTCATGTTTTATGCTAATATATATATATATATATATATATATATATAATATAACTAGTATTGTACGATTTTTTCAAATAATAAATTTAATTTTAATATACAATACATTTTGAGTTTATTTGACTAACTTGGACTAAAAGTCTTCGGGATTATACATAGAATTAGATTCATAGTCCGATTCATGATGCTCATAATGCAGTACTTCGTATATTAATTCTTCACTTAAAATTTTGTCAATTTCTTTTCTTTTTTCTTCTTAGAATTTTGGTTAAAATCGAAACACATTCAACCAAATCGAAACTTTTGAGATAAAAACCAAACCGACCAGTTTGATATTTATTTTTGCAAATCAGATAATAAGATTTTTGGTTAAACAAGATTTTGGTTTGTTTGTCTTCGTTTAACCAAACGGATACCCCTAAAACCAATAGTACAGAAAATCTGCTTTAGCGGATTTAATACGACATCGTTAGGAAATTATTCAGTTGAACACGTGGGTGGCGATCCTGGAAAAAACGTACCAAGAAAGACAAATAAAGAAAAAGCCACACGCAAACAGTGCTTGTATTCCAACACAAACAAAACTGCGGAAACGAGCGACCGAAGGGCACTCAGTGGCGGAACTAGAGCTATTTGGGGGGTAAAAGTAGATGAACAATGGTGGCCGAAGACAGAGAAAAAAATTTAGAGTTGTTCAATATAGTTTTAAATGATTCGAACATAAACACGATATGAAATATATAATATATATTATTTCTTATATTTGTTACGCTGAGAAAAATATTTATACAACTAGTAGAAAAAAGAGAGAGAGAAAAATACTTATAACATATATATTGAATTAATTTTACTTGTAATAAAACTAAAAAAAATTAGAAAATGAATAATTTAAAAGTCTAACTAGTAGAAAAAGAAAGAGAGAAAAATAGAATTGAGTTTTGAACATGAGATCTCTCTTAAGAGAAACAAAGTCATTAACCAACTATACTACAAACAAACAATTAATTATATTTTTCACTAAAATTATCTATAGGCAATACAAATCCTATACTCTATTCGATCGAAGTTCCGTCGGGCGGGGGTCGATCAACCCACCCGACCCCCCTCTAGTTCCGCCCATGAGGGCACTTACTCACATCAGCGTGGCGTGCTACAAACCAAGATGAAGACGTCATAAGGTAATTGTTTAGGTATCAAACCAATAAGTCAAAATCCGTTGAATTATATGCAGCAATTTTTCAAACATTTGAAGGATATTATCGTATAGATTTTCATAGTTCGTAGGGTTTGTGAAAAGAAAGCTGTAGAGCGACTGTAAGAAGAGAGAGCTGCCGCTTGTTAGACAAACTCCTATTGTCTCTGCTTCGATAGGAAAATTGTTCGACTGATTAGTTGTAGCTACCGCTATGAATTTTATACTGTTCATAGTCAGGGAAGCTTCTTCAATAATATAGTGTTTTAATTGCATTTTTGTACTATCCCTTTTTATCAAGAAAAAGGCAGTCAACAATAAGAGGGTCATTTACGGTTGTTATTGCTCCTTCTTTAATGGAGATAAGTGCCTATCTGATTCTTCTCCCTCCGCAGTTGTTGTTGCTCTTGAGAGCTTAGTTAATACTAAATCTTCTTTTTGTCTATTTTAGTTTGCTTCCTTTGATGGCTTATTCTACTCTTCTTTCACTTGAAAAAACCATAGATCAAATCCTGGATCCTAATCGATTTTCCATTTCTCCTCATGAAAGAAAACAGATTATATCTCTAGATAAATATGTTATTTTTTTCCAAGCATTTCTTGAAGATTTTCCTGAGAAAGCCATGATCTTGGAAGTAAGAATCAGGGATGTAGCTGCTGAGGCTGAAGATATTATAGAATGGTTTTTGTCGAAGCAAATCCGTTACAGCTATGGATACACCAAGCGTATCTCAATAGTAAGAGGTATCATGTTTAAATACCAGTTGCATAAAGTAAGCGATGAAATGGAATCAATTGCCTTAGAGGTCGGGGAGATACAAAATAGCATCACAATCAAAGACAACAAACTTGGTGATTCTGTTGGGGCTAATTCATCAGCACAAGTTGCAGAGGCAGGAGAAATCATTATGGTCGGCTTCAACGAAGATTTGATGGAAATAAAGGAGAAGCTTTGTGGACGGGCGCCACAACTCCAAGTCCTCTCAATATTTGGTATGGGAGGTATTGGTAAGACCACTCTTGCTAGAAATGCTTACGATGATCAATTAGTCATGGAACATTTTCAGATTCGTGTTTGGGTCTTGGTATCACAAGATTATAGCCAACGAAGAATTCTTTTAAACCTCCTAGATTCCATGAAAGAATTTGACCCAAATTGGGGCAATGATTTTGCTGTAGAAATCTCTAAACAGGTAAATGAGGCAAAAATCTCTGAGTTAAGCAATAGTGAAATGGCAGAAAAAGTGCATAAAGTTCTTATGGGTAGGAGATTTCTCATTGTAATGGATGATATCTGGAGCACAAAGGTACTGGATGATGTAAAACATTTATTTCCTAATGACAACAATAGAAGCCGAATCATGTTAACCACAAGGCTAACAGAAGTTGCAAGATATGAAAACTCCTCTATTCTTCCCCATGAGATGCGTTTGTTGGATGCGGATCGAAGCTGGAATCTACTTAAACAGAAGGTGTTTGGAAACAAAGACTATGTTCCTCGTGTGCTGGAGAGCCTTGGTAGGGAGATTGCAAGAAGCTGTGGAGGACTGCCCCTTGCCATAGTGGTGATGGCTGGACTTCTATGTACGACGAGCAATACTCTAACTTCTTGGGAGGATGTTGCCACAAATATAACATCATCCCTTGACACAGCAGATGGGCAGATAGATAAGATTATGTCACTTAGTTATAGTCATCTGCCTCATCGTTTGAGACCGTGTTTCTTATACATGGGAGGATTTTCAGAAGATCATGAGATCAAAGTTACACAGCTGATCAGGTTATGGATCGATGAAAGCTTCGTGAAACCAGTTGCATATACGGAGTTTGAAGTCACCGCAGAAGAGTATTTGGAGGATCTTGTAAGTAGAAGTCTTGTTGTTGTCACCAAAAGGAAGCCTAATGGCAAAATCAAATCTTGCAGCCTTCATGATATGGTACGAGAAATGTGTATAAAGCTATCCCGGGAAGAGAAGTTTCTTGTGCAAGTTAAGGGTAGTGGAGCATTGAAGCTTCTGAAAGGCATGAAAGATCAGCGGAGGATAAGTATTTGTGATTCTGACATATATCATCTCGCTGAGCTTAATAGCTCAAACATTTGCACTATAATCTACTTCAAGGATGAACTTGGCTCTTTTGGGAGTTTTAGATTTCTCAGGGTACTCGATCTGCTAAGAGCTCGATATCAACCCTGCTTGCTCTCTGATCTATTTTTTGAGCTCCTTCATTTGAGTTACCTTGCTTTCTGCAATTCTAATCCTATTCCTAGAGCGATTTCTAACCTCCAAAGTCTTGAGACCTTAATCATCAAGGAAATTAGCAATTTATGTTTGCCTTATGAAATTTGGAACATGCGTCAACTTAGGCATCTTATCGTTTCTGATAGTCGCTTAGCTAATACCAGTGATGACACCTCTGCCCTCAAAAATCTGCAGACTCTTGGAGTAAAGAATCTCAAGTGTTCAGTAACTATGCTTACCTTGATTCCAAACCTTACAAAACTGCGGCTCAATTACTCTATGGGATCCGGAGAATTACTCTTCCATAATCTTATACATCTCAGCCGACTTGAAAAGTTGCATTTGGAACTAGGATATAGCTGGTTTGATCCCCGGTCAACCAAATCTTGTTGTCCCAAGTTCGCTTAAAAAGTTAACCTTGATTGGTTGGGGTAATGAAGAGCCTTACCTCCACATTGCTGGACCATTTCCTAGTCTGGAAGTGCTCAAACTGAAAAATTTCTGTTTCATGCAGCAAGTATGGAGAACTAGTGATGAAAACTTCCCTCAGCTCGGGTTTCTGCTCATTGAAGAGTCCGACATAAGGATATGGGAGACTGAAAGCAGCCACTTCCCCCGACTAAGGGCCCTACATATCCGTACTTGTGTGGATTTGATTGAGATTCCAGACTGTCTCGGAGAAACACTTGAGTTGATTGAGCTCAAGTTCTGTTCGGACTCTCTGGCGAACTCTGCCAAGCTGATACAAGAGGAGGCACAGAGTTCCGGAAATGATGTCTTTCAAGTTCGTTGCACCGACTGTGAGGCCATTGGAGAGCCGTTACCCTCACCACCACTGACACCGCCGCCGCAGTCACCATCACCATCAGCGCGGACACCGTCACCGTCACCACCGCGGTCTAGTTTCAGGTCAGAGATTTATTGGCTAAGTTGGTGAATTGGTTCTATGAGATTCGACATAACATTTTATTTGTCTAATTATCATCTGCACATGCAGTAGGTATTAAATATTGTGTTAATGTGTTGGCGGCACAACATCTTAACCATATAATTCAGTATGTAGCTTTAGAAATGCAATAGACTTACTTTTTGTTTTGTTTTGTGCAGTCGTACGTATCGTCGGATGGCGAGAAAACTACGGTGGCGGCGTTGAACATGTCTAATAGTGGACATCGTGCGGCGAAACAACAAGTATCAGAAGGTCATGAAGTGCTACATGCTAAATGCAATTCAAAACTTTTCGTCACAGGATTGTTTCATTTTTCGATAGTTAAATTTGAGAAACATAATTTTATATATTTTTTAAAATGAGCCATTTTAATAGGACGACCCAAATGAGAAAACAAATCATTTTTAATGGGATGGAGATAGTATCATCAAACAAATTATAAATCATTATAACTCATGACTTTCGGCCATATTCACATGTTAAATATTTTAACCACTATGTCATCTCATGAGAATATAAATGACATTTTTAGTTATCTCTAAATTTTATTAGAGCTCTTGCATTTAGTTGGAAACATGTTTGAATCGGTAGATCGTGACACTTATGAGTACGAAAGAGAATTGAAAATATTTGTTTAGTTTTGATTAAAACGAATTCTAATATTACTTAAATCAGAAATGAGCTGCAGGAAGTTTCTACATTCTTATTTCAATTCCCAATTCAAAGATGATATATGTCTCATCTTCTATAGTCTATAGATTTTTTTTTTCAGTTTCAATAATTATTTAATAAGTATTTAATCAGGAATGATAATTTTTATCTTTTAACTATTTTAATGATACATAGAAGCGGAGCATACTACATCTGTTAGTATTAGCACGCGAATTTCCCCTCACTCGTTACATCTGCTGCTGCAGAAGCTGCAGCATCAACTCCAGCATCCAGATCAATAATTTTGGATGAGAAACTTAAAACCTATACCAGATTACTGAGACCAGCTAAAAAACACAAAGGTTTAGCTGTACCACAATTGTGTACCCTTGTGTGTACCACACCACAAGGGTGTCGACACACCCTTGTGGTGTGGTACAAACAAGGGTACACAATTGTGGTACACCCAAATCGCTCTGGCTAAAAAAGGCCTAAAACCGATATCATGCAAATTTCGTATAGCCCATATAACTTACTAGTAGGAAGGCCCAAAAATATGACTGGTCCAGTTAATTGACGATTTCAGAAAATAGTAATCCATTTAACTTGGGAGTATTCAAATTATCTCTAAGATATTTCCATCTAAGGTCTTATTCCTTTCGTTAGCATTTTGGACTGCGCCTATGCTCGTAACTTCATTCAAAAAAAAATATACAATTCCAAATTATCATATGCACTTAAAAAAGAAATGAAAACCACCACTGAAGTTTTACTGACGCGCGCATATGTTTGTTGATATAAATACGAGTAATTATTACTCCACTACTTTTGGTTGAAGAATCATTACGGTTATAGATGCTCCAAAAGAATGACGAGACTTTAATCAATGCAGCAAAATATGACCGCAAAAAGCCCTTATTTACTTTACTTAGGGTAGGGTTGAAAAGGGAGGGGATTTTGTTCGAAAGTTATATCGATTCGACGCATATGTCAAGACAAATATAAATACAAATACTGATATTTTAAAAAAGGTTGGACACAATGAGAACACATATGGTTAATTGGTTATAGATCATCAGAAAAAGAAAATCCCACTAAAGTGCTACGGAAATACACGTCGAGATACTATAATACTGAGGTTAGGCCCAGTATCTCGTGCCCGAGCCCAAGCCACTATTACTCGGCCCAGTTGCTGCCCGGCCCAACTACATTTATGCTGGCCCGTTTTATGCGCAGCCGTTTCCGCTTATTACTCGAGCCCGTTATCAAACCCTACCTATAATAGGATTAGGGTTTGATAACTTAGATACATCGCAACTTCTTCGATCTCTATTCTCTGTCTTCTTCTCTCTCGATTCATCTCTTCTCTGTGTGAGTTTGTGTATAATCTTGAGAGAGCGTGAGATCAAAGTCTTGTAATAGTTGGCTAGGCTTGTTGGTGCTGTACAGTTTGTGGTGTGGTGGTTGTAATCGGCGTCTGGACCTCAATATATTCATTAATCGATCCTTACAAGTGGTATCAGAGCGGGTTTCATCGCCGCTCGACCACCTCGCCTTCGGTGACTAAGATCGCGAACAGGCGGTTTCTGAAACCGTAACCCTAGATCTATAGTCATCCCTAAATCTCAGGTAAAAACGAGGTTCAAATCTCCGAACCTCGCTCTGGTAAAGAAGCTATACCTCTCTGTTTCTCATTTATTAGATCTGCCGACTGGTGCAGTAGGATTGGGACTTTGCTGCTGTTAGATCTGCCGACTGGTGCAGTAGGCTTTCTGTGTTTTCTATCGTGCTTGTTTGTCCCTTCCCGTCTCTCTGAAATCTGTGTGATTTCTCTGCATCTGTTCAAATTCTGCCTTTGTGTGATTTTTTTATCTTTGCTTACTGATCTCCAAAAGATCAGATCTCTGAACCGTTTTACACGGTTCCTTCCTTGTTTTTCCTTTTCCTGCTATCATATCAGTGAGCTTTGGTGACCCCCTGCGCCCAGGACTAGATCCTGCGATTGCGAGCTGGGAAATCCCTCTGCATTATTCATTGTAAGATACAGACCCAAAGGGGATAGTATCTGTTTTTCTGTTATCTATGGCTTTTGTATCTTCCAGTGGTATTGCCACCTTTAATGGAAAAAACAGACTTTAATTTGTGGAAAAAGAGGATGACTGCTATTCTTGTTGAGAAACGTGTTTCTGCTGCTATCACTCAATCTTATGAATCTGACTTATCTGAAAAAAAGCAAAATGAGATGAATGATCTTGCCTTATCTGCCATAACATTAAACTTGACTGATTCTGTGTTGAGGAAAGTAGAACATCTTGAGTTTGCAAAAGAATTATGGGATAGGCTAAATGAACTATATACTGAGACCTCCCTTCCATCCAAAATGCATTTATTGCAGAGTTTTTTCAAATTTAAGCTAGATATGTCTAAGGATATAGATGAGAACTTAGATGAGTTCAATAAAGCCATTACGTTAATTAAACAAACCGGTGACACTAGTATTGACAACTATGCTCCTATTGCTTTGTTAAATGTCATTCCTGAGTTTTATAATGATGTCCAATCTGCCATTAAGTATGAGAGGGATAAGATAGATCTTGAGACAGTCATTAGTGCCCTTAAGAGTAAGGAAATGGATTTAAAATTCAATAGAGATGTGAAGGTCTCAGAACATGGTGCTTCTTATCAGGTAAGGGGTATAACTAGTGAAAGAACTAGCTCTTCTTACAGTTCTGAGAAGGGAGGGAAGAAACAAAACCAAAGGTTTAGGTCTAAGTCCAAAACCAAAGGTAGAAAATGTTTTAATTGTGGTGAATATGGTCATTACATGAAAGATTGTTCTTCCCCTAAAAAGGGAAAACATAATGTTGATCAGAAAAGTGTTTCTAATGCCATTTTGGGTGATGATTCTGATGCTAATATTCTTGGCAAATACTTTATGGTTACTGAACCAAGTTTTCCTTCACGTGAGCAATGTAACTCGGAATTGATAAATGAATGGATCATGGATTCTGGTAGTGCTTATCATTTTTCTTCTTTTAAAGAGTGTTTTTCAAAATTGAAAACTGGAAATTTTGGATATGTGATTGTTGCCAATAAACATAAATGCTCTGTGCTTGGAATTGGTAATATCTGTTTAAAATTCCAATCTGGTTTTGAATATACTATGAAAGATGTGAGATATGTACCTGAAGTTGCATGTAATTTGCTATCTTTTACTGCATTAGAGAATGATGGTTTTGGTGGGAGTTGGGGGAATGGGTGGATGAAGGTTAAGAAGGGGTCTCTAGTTGTGTTCAAATCTAAGAGAACTAATAACATGTACCCTTTCACTGCTCTCCCTGTTAAAACTAAATCAAATGTGCATGCCTCTTTTTGTGATCAGACTGTTTTGTGGCATAATAGACTAGGGCATGCTAGTTCCAAGAATATGACTACTTTGAGAAAAACAGGTGTGTTTGGAAAAGATAAATTGTCTGATTTGCCTTTCTGTGACTCTTGTGTGCTAGGTAAACAGCATAAAATCTCTTTTCCTGTCACTGTCCAATCTGAAAAACCTGTGTCTTATGATATTCTTGAATACATACATGCTGATGTTTGGGGTCCTTCTAGCACCCCTACTCATAGTGGCTGCAGATATTATCTGTCTATTATGGATGATTATTCTAGAAAAACATGGCTGTTTTTGTTAAAACAAAAATCTGAGGTTTTTCAAATGTTCTCTGATTTGAAACTTAAAGTTGAAAATCAGACTAGTAAGAAAATCAAGGTTCTTAGAACAGATAATGGTCTTGAATTTTGCAATTTTCCTTTTGACAACTTATGTGTTAAGTCTGGGATTAGAAGGCATAAAACTGTGCCCTATAATCCACAACAAAATGGGGTAGTGGAGAGGATGAATAGAACCTTGTTAGAAAAGGTTAGGTGCATGTTAAAAAGTTCTGGACTGTCTAAGAACTTCTGGGGTCTTGCTGCCTTAACTACCACCTATTAGATTAACAGACTTCCTTCTAGTTCCATTAAGGGTCAGTGCCCTGAAACTGTGTTTACTGGAAAACCATTGAACTTATCACACCTTAGAGTATTTGGCTGTGCTGCTTTTGTCCATCACAAGGGGGATAAGTTAGAACCTAGATCTAAGAAATGTATCTTTATTGGTTATCCAGAAGGGGTAAAGGGATATAGGCTCTGGGATAGAAGTCTGTCTGGTTTCAAAGTCATAATCAGTAGGGATGTGGTATTCAATGAAACTGAATTCCCTTGTTTACCTGTTTCTCCCTTTGAAAAGTCTGACACTCCATCTAAGGTGGAGTCTCAACCTCTCCTATCTGAATATGATATCCCTGAGTGTGATTCTGAACCTGTTACAGAGCATGTTGAATCTAGTAGTTATACTGAAACTTTATCTGATGATTCTGTGTCTGACTCTGAATTATCTGAAAATTCTGCTTCTGTGGCTGATCCTGTATCATCTGATTATATGTTGTCTAGAGACAGACCTAGGAGAGATATTGTTGGGTTATGAGTCAGTAGATGATACTTAGCTATTAGTGGTTAAAATAATATTGGAGGAAATCATAGTAGTACTATGGAATTGAAGATCCCAAAACCCAGCTGATATCAGTAGTGTAGTGTCTCGATAGGATTAGCTGATGTATAGGCTTGACTCTTTGTAATTGTTTATCTTTTTGTCTAAGTCCTGTACGGGGTAAATTGTTGGATTGATCTTCTGTCGAAGTTACTTTCCAGAACCCCACGTCATCAGTGTAAGAAGCTTGCGTTCTTATCGGCCGAATGATCTTTACCTTCGATGAAGACAACTCATCAGCTGATAATCATCAGCAGAAAGAACTTCATGCAAGCTCGGTACCTTCGCAGTCATCACTGACCTTACTCCGGAGATATATCCTTGTCAGCCGACTCAGACGAAGAAGACCAGAGCTGTCCTAAGTCTACCGTGTCCGACCAGAAAACGACCCAGCCGCAAAAGTCATTTCGAAGTTCAGCAGAAGGTCATACGAGGTTGAAGAAAAGTCAACTCTGACCACTGACACATTCTCACCTACCACAGACCTCGACCAATGAGAAGCCGACAACGCTTTACCTGCTTTGACCAACTAAAGCTGCTCTCATGTACAGTGTCAACTGCCCTGCGCAACAATTCGAAAAATATGACCGTTTTCTTTGGAAGCTTGTGACACGTGGCATCGTCTTCTCCAACGGACATATGCCTGTTCACAACTATAAATAGAGAAGAAAACCGAGCTCCACGCACGAGATACACAAGGGAAAACGCTCAAGCTCACGAACAACTCTAGCAAACTTAAAGATCATTCAAGCGAAGAACTTGCCTTCATAGAATATTTTCTAGTTCTTCTCTCTAGAGTTCTTTAGATCCCTTCTTCTCTAGCTAAGCTCCTTGCCAAATTTATAGCTTAGCATTTCGAAGGAGTTCACTTTCTGTGAATTGTTCTTATTGTAAGAACTCCTTCCTAGTTGGAGATTATCCCCTCCCTTTCAAACTTCGGTTTGAATTGTAAAGTCGCTAAGGACTATAACTTAGAAAGTGCGTCCGGTGCCAAGGGCATTCCTTGCTGAGGCTTGCTCAGATAAATCAACAAGTTCTCCTGTTCATCAGGACCGTGGACGTAGGATCTTGCGTATCCGAACCACGTTAAAAATTGCTTGTGTTATTTACTATTTTATTGCATAGCATACAAACTGATTAAAAATCATATATTTGCATAAAACGTATTTTCAAAGCGCACTAGCCAAAAGATTTTTATTTGCGAAATCACATTTTCAAACTGAGACGAATCTTCGGGCCCTACACTGTTATCCGCACAAAGTCTCCAGGCGAGTTTCAAGTAATGACAAAAGTCAGTAGGAGAGCTCAGTAGTTGGCTACACTTCTGACCCGTGATCGAAGGTTATTATCTGGCACTGTTCATCAGTCGCAACCTACAGCTCAGCTGTCCTTCACATTCTGAGAAAATAAACTGTGATCAGGTGTATTCACCCCCCCCCCCCTCTACACCTGACTATCGTCTCCGGACCAACAGATATTCATGCTCCCCCTAAGTATGATGATTATCTGATGTATGCTCTAAGTGTGTGTAATTCATTGGATAATGAACCTACTTGCTATTCTGATGCAATAAATTCTTCTTCTTCTGATAAATGGTTACATGCTATGCAATCTGAGATGAATTTGTTGCATGTGAATAACACATGGATTCTTGTTCCAAAACCTGCTACTTGTTCTGTTGTGGACAGTAAGTGGCTCTTTAAGCTTAAGCATGAACCTGAGTCTCTTAGGTATAAGGCTAGGTTAGTTGCTAAGGGATTTACTCAAAAAGAAGGGGTAGATTACTCAGAAATCTTTGCTCCTATTGTAAAACTGACTACTGTGCGCATTATGTTAGCTTTAGTTGCTCATTTTAATTGGGAACTGAAACAGATGGATGTTACAACTGCATTTCTTCATGGTGATTTAGATAAGCAGATATTTATGAAACAGCCTGAAGGCTTCATAGATCCTGCTAAACCTAATCATGTATGTTTGTTGCAAAAGGCTTTATATGGTTTAAAGCAATCTCCTAGGCAGTGGAACAAAAAGTTTGATCAATGCATGTTATCTTTGAATTTTACTAGGAGTTCATTTGACCATTGTCTGTATTATACTCAATCTGCTTCTATTCCTGTCTATTTACTGATATATGTGGATGATATGCTGATTGCTAGTCCTTGTGTGAAATCTATCAAACATATTCAGAAATGTTTGAGTGATAATTTTGAGATGAAAGACTTAGGGGATGCCAAGAAAATACTTGGAATGAGTATAACTAGAAATAGAAAACTTGGCACTCTTGTTCTAAATCAGATTTCTTATGTGGAAAAAGTTTTGAGTAAATTTGCCTTGACTGATGCTAAAACTGTTAATGTGCCTCTTGCTTCTCATGTTGTGTTAAGTAAGGACCAGTCTCCCAAAACTGATTCTGAAATGTGTGATATGCAAAAGGTGCCTTATGCTAATGCTATAGGGTCTGTTATGTATTTAATGGTAAGTACCAGACCCGACATAGCTTATGCAGTGAGTTGTTTGAGCAGATATATGTCAAATCCTGGTATGCCTCATTGGAATGCACTGAAGTGGTTGTTTAGATATTTGAAAGCTACAAAATCTGTAGGATTAAAGTTTTCAAAGTGTTATGAAGGGACACAACTGATTGGCTATGTTGATTCTAATTATGCAAATGATAGGGATAATAGAAAGTCTACAACTTCTTATGTGTTTACTTTCTGTGGTTCTTGTATAAGTTGGAAGTCTCAGTTACAACCTATTGTTGCACTTTCTACTACAGAGGCTGAATATGTTGATGCTGCTGAAACATTAAAAGAAGCTGTTTGGCTGAAAGGCCTTCTGTCTGAACTTAAGTGTGTGAATAATTCTGTTACTTTATTTTCTGATAGTTAGTCTGCCATCTAGTTGTGTAAAAATCCTGTGTTTCATGACCGCACTAAACACATAGATGTTAGATTTCATATTATACGGGATATAGTTGAAAAAGGGATTATCATACTTGATAAGATTCACACAGATTTGAATCCTGCTGATATGGGTACTAAGTGTTTAAGTGTAGACAAACTAAATACTTGTCTCAAGATTTTGAATCTTGACTTAAGGTAATTACTCATGTATCTGTGTGATATTTGTTTCTTCCTGCTGCTGCTTGTTTATTTTTGCAGGAAATAAGGCTGCAAGGATGTGGAGGGAAGGGGGCGATGATGACAAGTAAAACCGAATACAAACCTTCCTTCTAATGTGAAGGCACATCACTACTAGTCTAAGGTGGAGTATGTAATACTGAGGTTAGGCCCAGTATCTCGTGCCCGAGCCCAAGCCACTATTACTCGGCCCAGTTGCTCCCCGGCCCAACTGCATTTATGCTGGCCCGTTTTATGCGCAGCCGTTTCCGCTTATTACTCGAGCCCGTTATCAAACCCTACCTATAAATAGGATTAGGGTTTGATAACTTAGATACAACGCAGCTTCTTCGATCTCTATTCTCTGTCTTCTTCTCTCTCGATTCATCTCTTCTCTGTGTAAGTTTGTGTATAATCTTGAGAGAGCGTGAGATCAAAGTCTTGTAATAGTTGGCTAGGCTTGTAGGTGTTGTACTGTTTGTGGTGTGGTGGTTGTAATCGGCGTCTGAGCCTCAATATATTCATTAATCGATCCTTACAGATACATACGAATAATGTTTTGAAAAATTGATATGAGAACGTGCATTATGGTATCAGACTCGTTGCGGTTACAGTCTTATAGATGCTCAGGAAAAAAATAGAAATGATGAGAATAACTACGAATTTTAAATATTTAAAAAAGCTTATGTGAATGTCAATTTCTATCATACTCCTCTGAAAAAGCTTATAAGTGGAGGGATTATCCAGATTAAGCAAATATGAGTTAATGTAGGGATACTTTAATGCACCCCCTCATGTAAACTTAAAAAGTTCACATGGATCGGTCCCCATATACATGAAGCAAATAATAATTCAATTACAGATCAAATAAACCATTATTAACTTAGGTCTGCTGTTTTAAAATATAAAATAATATGGTATCAGAGGCAAACTAGAGTGTTTTTTCAATCAAATCTTCCAGTAATATATAAGAGCAGTTATCCTAACTCACAATTGTTATCACATTTCTTTTATGCATAGTAATTTATGAGAATTGTTGGTTGTGTGTAAAGATGATGAGATAATTAAATAAAGTATTTATAATAATTTATTATTAAAATAAATGAGACAAAAATTGTGAAACAACTAAAAAAGCAAAAGCAAGACAAGAATTATAAGACAAACGAATTATCAATGAATGAGGATCAATATCAAGTCACATGGGACAATATATATATATAGGACCCTTCACAATGAGAATTTGTTAATAAACTGAGAAATTCGAAACAAAATAGCTACAAAAATTCATGAGCCTAAATAACAACATGATCTAAGTATCCAATTTTGACCCGCTTTGACCTGCTGGCATCAGCATGACGTCATTATTTCAATTTTTTATATTTAATTTTTTTCACTTTTTTTTAATTTATTTTTTTTATTTTTATTTTTTTCCTTATTGTAAGGACGGACGTGTCATTCGTTGTGAAAAAGGTGTCGCTCCTTAATTATAATTGACACTTTACTTCACTATGTTTTACACTCTGAGATAAATGACACTTTTGTTCGTTGCAGTTGAAACATTATGATCATTCGAGACAATTGACACTTTGGGTAACATTTATGATTATTATGATATATATTTTATTGGGTAATTACTGGATTAAAATGACATGTTCCTTAATTATAATTGATACTTTACTTTATTGTGATTCACATTCTGAGATAAATGACACTTTTATTCGTTGCAATTGACACTCTCCTTCGGGACAATCGACACTTTCATTTATTACAACTGACACTTTCGTTTATTATGCTTCATATTTTATTGTGTGATTACTAGATTAAACCCTAAACCCTAAACCCTTTCGTTATCTTCCGCGCTGCTTGCTACCAATGACGATGCTGATACACCCCCGGGGGTCTCCCAGGAGGAATATATTATCGGAGTTGTTACGAGCCTTGCAGCTTCCGCGCTGTATTATTCCCTTCTGCTGTCTGTGATGCAGCTGACATTCGAGAAGGTTCTGAAGAAGGAGACTTTCTCCGTTGTTTTTGAAATGCATATCTGCACGTCGTTTGTGGCAACTCTGATCACCATTGTGGGTCTTTTTGCAAGTGGAGAATGGAGGAGTTTGAGTGGCGAAATGGATGGTTTTGCGAGTGGAAAGGGTTCTTACATAATGACTCTGGTTTGGACAGCCGTTGCGTGGCAGGTTTGTTCTGTTGGTGTGGTTGGGCTGATATTCGTGCTGTCTTCTCTCTTCTCCAATGTTATCAGCACCCTCTCCTTGGCGGTCACTCTCATTGCTTCTCTGGTTGTCTTCCATGACAAGATGAACGGGGTGAAGATAATCGCCATGTTGTTGGCCTTCTGGGGATTTGCTTCTTACATATATCAGAACTATCTGGACGATCTTAAATCTAGGAAGAATAATCAAATGACTCGAGGAAGAATCGAGTTGAATCCTGTCAGCGGCTGATCTTGACTGCATAAGTTTTCAGTTTATTACTACATTAATAATTCAGCTTATATATATGACTATTGTTATTTACGATCATCTCTGGGTTCATTTAACTGGCAATGAAGTTGAATTAATTAACTGTTTCAATATTTTTTTTTTAAAGAGAAAAGAATACAAAAATTGGTAGAAAAAGAACTAAATATTAGTATAAATAATCAATGCAACTATAGTAAGTCCACGAATCTAAATCTTAACATTGAACACCTTCTTTTAAGCAGCTGAATTTGATGATAGGGAAAAAATACACTTTCTTTTTGTTACCCCTCCCAACACTTAATAGTCTCATCTCTTTTTTTTTTTTTTTTGGTGCGCACAGGGTAAACCTCGCTCCTGTGTAATAGCCACGCAAACCACACGAGAAGAGTTAAACCACCCTTAATGTGACAGGGTGATGAGACTCACACATAGCGTGTCCAGTGAGAATTGAACCCATGACCTATCAGTCCCGGGCCACCCACCTTCACCGCTATGCCATCTCATCTCCTATTCTATGAGTCATTTACTGTTGGATATGAGTCAGTAGATGATACTCAGCTGTTCGTGGTTAAAAGAAAATTGGGGGAAATCATAGTAGTACTATGGAATTGAAGATCCCAAAACCGACCTGATATCAGTAATTCAGTGTGTCGTTAGGATTAGCTGATGTATAGGTTAGACTTGTTGTAATCGTTTTTATATTCTTGTCTAAGTCCTGTACGGGGTAATTGTTGAACCGATCTTACGCCGAAGATACTTTTTGTAACCCCACGTCATCAGTGTAATCGCTTGCGTTCTTCAGTCATCAGCTGAGTAAACCTCAGTAGAAGCCAACCCAGCAGCTGATAAGTCATGAGCAGAAGAACTCATGCAAGCCCAGTACCTTCGCAGTCGCTAGCTGACTTACTCAGAAGTTACATTCCTTGTCAGCCGACTCAGTCGAAGAAGACAGAGACCTTGCAGTCTACTGTATCCGACAGAAAGCGACCCAGCTACTTAAGTCTTTTCGAAAGTTCAGCACAAGATCATACGAGGTTGTTTGAACGATCAACTCTGACATTCTCACCAACCACAAACCTCGACCAATGAGAAGCCGACAACGCCTTACACGCTCCAAACAAGATGCTGCTCTCATGTACGATAATTAATCGCCCGCCGCAACAAGTTCGAATTTATGGCCGTTTTCTTTGGAAGCTTGTGACACGTGGCATCGTCGTCTCCAATGGACATATGCCATAGCTCACAGCTATAAATAAAGAAGATTTCGAAGCTCCACTAGAGCGCGAAGCACGAAATTAAAAAGGGAAATTGCTCAAGCTCTCAAACACTCTAGCAACTCAATCGGAACATCCGGCGAAGAATCGCACTTACTAGAATATTTTTGTGGTTCTTCTCTCACAGAGTCTTTAGATCCATTTCTTCTCTACCTAAGCTCATTGTCGATTTATAGCTTAGATTCGAAGGAGTTCAATTTTTTTAGTGAACCGTTCTTATTGTAAGAACTCCTTCATTAGTTGGAGAAGCTGTTTTCGCTCCCTTTCGAACTTAGGTTTGAATTGTAAAGTCGCTAAGGACTATAACTTAGAAGGATCCGTCACGTGCGCGGTTTCCTTGCTGAGACTTGCTCGGGACTAATCAACAAGTTATCTCTGCTGTTCAGGACCGTGGACGTAGGATCTTGTGTATCCGAACCACGTTAAGCGCTTGTGTTTTTTCTTGTTTTATTGCATACAAACCGTTGAAAATCATTAGTTTGCATAAAACGTATTTCTAAAGTCGCACAACCAAAAGATTTTAATGCTGAAATCACGTTTTCAAAAAGAGACAAACTCCGGCCCCACACTTATCCGCACACTTAAGTCTCCGTCGAGTTTGGAAATCTTGACAAAAGTCGGTAGGAGAGCTCGTGGCCGACTCACTCTGTCCCGTGATCGAAGGTTTATTTGGCATTGTTCATCGGTTGCAACCAACAACTTCAACTCGACCTTCACCAGAAGAAGAAACGGTACTCAGGTGTATTCACCCCCCCCCCCCCTCTACACCTGATATTTGTCTCCGGACCAACATTTACTAATTGTCTAGACACGATTATAAAAATATTTTAAAAAATGATCCGAAGATAAATATAAATAAGTAGAAGCCCATCTTGTGAGAGCTTAATATTAAAATAAATATAGAATTCTAAGCCCAATGTGTGTTAACCTTTTTTTCAGTCATTTAAATATAAAATCATTGTAATATCTAAATATATCTTCACATATCATAAAATCCTTTAAGAAAGAGATAATAGTTATACTAAGTTTTTAATTTCAAAATTAATATCTAATTTCCATTCTAAATCTTAAAATTTGAATAAAAGAGATTCTGGTTATAATAAGTTTTTTATTACGAAATTAATATCTAATTTCCATTCTAAATCTTAAAGCTTGAAAAGGATCTTGAATCCAAATTCAATGCCAAAATGCAAAATGAACGTCTTTTGTAAAGAACCCCTTAAAATCGGTAAGAATTTTATATCCTACAATTAGAATCCCATCACTTCCACCAATCAAATGGTGATATATATAGAAACCTCACAAACACACATGACACAACCTAATTAAAGACATGTGCTGGAACTCCAACTATGCGAAAGAAAATCCTTAATTAAAACAGTGATCAATATGAACTGCAAAATAATGAAATTACTAGTTTCTAATAAATTTCTTTTACTAAAAATGTCTAATGAAATTTTGCTTATATATACTTAAAATGTGCCTACCATCCGTCTTCAAATCCCAAAATTAGAACTAAGAACTGCTATACACAGAAATGGGCTTAGAAAAGATTCTATCCCTGAGTTATACTCATTTGTCTAACCGCTTGTGGCCATATTTTTTATAAATGGGAGGATCTACGGAAGATTATAATATATATGAAAGTTACATACCTAATCAAGTTATGGATTGCTTGAAAGCTTTGCAAAACCATTTTTATCCAAAGAGTTTGAAGACACCGCATAAAAATATTTGGATGATCTTGTCGACAGAAGTCTCGTTGTGGTAACCAAAAGGAAGTGTAATGGCAAAATCAGATGTTGTAGCCTTCATGATATGGTACGAGAAATGCGTATTTTTGAATTTTCAATTTTAGTTTTTAGTTGATTATATTTGTATTTTAATCAAGAATGATTATTTTCTATTGGTATTTTATAATATTTAAATCTAGATTGAAAGTAAAGTGTATCATATCCGTGCAAAGATATTGGTAACGAAAACATAACATACTAATATAAAAAAATTCACTTTATGTTAATTATAATTTCACAGCCATGTGTAAGAAATTAAGTATCAAATCTCAACAATCAAAATCGCAAAAGCAAAGTTGTTGTGAACCGAGACGATTACAATAGCCCTTTGGTTCCAGGGTTGAATATACGATGTTGCATGTGATTTGGCAACACTCCACGCCGCACTTCCCTTGCCCGCAGCACACTCCAGCCCCGCACACGCCCTCTCCTCTTGTACATCTTTTGCTCAATCCCACCTCCACTCCTGCATTCACAATTCTATGCAAAATCAAACAATCCTCGTATATGATAAATTGAACTAGACTCCCTTAAAACGCCTTATAAGAGGAAGATTTCTCAAATTTATATACAAATTACATGATCAACATTAAGTCGATGTGTGACGCAAATTGGGGGTCTTCAACCGTTTTATATCCTATACTAGCAGGTGCGTTGTGTTAGTGGATCTAAACAATCTATTCTAATAAGCAAAACATCAAAGTTTTATCAAAAGTGACGATTAACCATGAAAAAAGTAGACCCATTGTCAAGAACTCATTTCTTATGTTTTAACATCATCAACTACTCTAATGATTTTAAATCACAAGAGTTAGTAATTTACCCGATGCTAAAATTAGGAGAAAAGCAATAAAAAAAGTTAATCTGAATGAAACCATTTTGCCTATTTTTCTACAAGCTGGAAAACTGTTTGATGCGTACACATGGATATGAATGCCATAATTATATATGGTGTTTGAGTTGGATTCGTACATAAAATCTAGGAATATAATCTTAATAATCTAATACTACTAAATCTACTAAGCAAAATCTTAATAATCAACTTTCCCGTTTGCACTTGGATATTTTCCAAGTCAAAAAAGTATTATATTTGAGTAGTAATATGAAAAGTAAACTGCACATATAATATATTGTTATGCCTTATGTTAATAAGGCTACAAAGAACGTTTTGGGTATATTATTTTATCAATAGAGACTCAATCCCATGCGATTGATTGTAAGTAGCGAGGGACAAGTAAGTGAAAAAACTAAAGAAAGTTGTATGCAAAGTCAATCCTACAGGAATATTTGTATATTATCGAAACGGAAAACGACGTTCTTAAACTCATCTTCAATTTATATTGAACTGTGTATAGTGTTATAGTGTTTTGATTGATCACCACCGAAAGAAAGTTGTAACAAAGAACTGTCGGAAGGCCTCTTTGTTATAGTGTTACACAGTAGAGAATCACCACCGACAATCATAACAAGTTTAATAAAGAGCCAAAACATTTCACCACCGACAATCATAACAAGTTTAATAAAGAGCCAAAACATTTATTTATCCTACTGACTATTACTTCACATTACAATATACTGTATTTTTTTTTTATCAGAAGTGTTTTGATTGATCCAAAGGAAAGCACAAGAAACCAGAAAATGGCTCCTCTTCCCACTTCCTGCTCTAAACCTCACATAGTGCTGTTTCCTTTCTTGTCAAAAGGCCACACAATTCCACTCCTCCAGCTGGCACAGCTCCTCCTCCGCCTCGACCGGGGCGTTTCCGTAACCATCTTCACCACCCCTACAAATCATCCATTCATATCTCAATCTCTACCAGGAGCTGATGTTTCCATTGTTGACCTGCCATTCCCTAATAACATACAAGGCGTCCCACATGGAGCTGAGAGCACTGATAAACTTCCATCCATGTCTCTCTTTATTTCATTCGTCCGGGGCTTAAAGCTCATGCAACCTGCCTTTGAGCATGAGCTAGAGAAGATCCATTCACATGTGAGCTGCATTATATCGGACGGCTTCCTCCATTGGACCCTGGAGTCAGCATCGAAATTTGGCATCCCGCAGCTCAGCTTCTACGGTATGAACTACTATTCTTCTGCAGTATGCCAAGAAGCGGGCACCAATGGCCAGCTATCTTTACATGAGTCAGATGACGAGCCCTTTACGCTCACCCGGTTTCCATGGATTCAGCTAACAAGGAATGATTTCGATGAGCCATTCAATAAACGCGACCCAAGAGGTCCTCATTTAGATTTCATCATTGAGACATCCATAGCAACTCAAAACAGTTATGGCTTGCTGGTCAACAGCTTCTACGAGCTTGAGAAACAATATGCTGACTACTGCAGCTGTGAGCGACGAGAAAGAACATGGGGAATCGGGCCCTTATGCTTGGTGAAAGTGCAGAAAACAAGCACTTACCACATAACAATCCCATATGGATGCATTGGCTTGACCAAAAGTTGGGGCAGGGTTGTCCAGTACTTTACGTGGCATTTGGGTCTCAAGCAACAAGAACACCAGCACAATTGCGCGAAATAGCTCTTGGCTTGGAGGAGGCAAAGGCGAGCTTCTTATGGGTGGTAAAGAAGAGTGATATGGAACTATTAGGCGATGGCTATGAAGAGAAGGTGAGGGAAAGAGGACTCGTAGTAAATGAATGGGTAGATCAAGAAGAGATTCTTGAACATCCAATTGTACAGGGATTCGTGAGTCACTGCGGCTGGAACTCAGCCTTGGAAGGAATATGTGCAGGGGTTCCCATTCTGGCATGGCCTATGATGGCCGAGCAATTTCTCAACGCAAAGATGGTTGTAGAAGAGATTAAAGTTGGTTTGAGGGTTAATACTGTTGATGGAACATCAAAAGGATTTGTCGCCGCAGACAACTTGAAGAAAGCAGTAAGCGAAGTAATGGACAGTGAAAAGGGGAAACAATTAAGGGAGAATGTGAAGGAAGTTGCTGAGTCTGCCAGGATAGCTATGAGAGAAGGAGGCTCTTCGTGGGATGCTTTGAACAACCTCATCAGTGAGATACACAAGGAAAAGGTAATTAACAGTTCCAAACTCAATTAAACAAGCAAGCTTCTTTTATGAACGAACTTGTGTTCTTCGAATATCCATAACTACAGGTCTACTAAATATTAAAACAGAGGATTACGTAGCTCTTCTACTTCTTCTTTCGCAAGATGGAAGGAGTTTTGGGATCATTCATCAGTTCATAGTTGTGCAAATCAGATTTCTGGCTTTTTAAGAGAATGAGCGATCCAACAAACTCAACCGACCGACAAAATAGTAATACACTGACCTATACTGGCCTCTTTAAAGAGACTACCTAATGGAAAGCTTTTACTCACACAACAACTCTCAAATCAACATAATTTTTTCATATTCTATAGACAATTCCTGATACAAGAGCATGACTGCTCATAGACTACCTAATAAATCAACTGCACAACAGTTTCACATGAAAAACAAACGAAATTTCGAACTTCTATCCTCTTGTCAACACCCAACAAAATTAGAATATATCCAAGAAATGAAATGCATGCAATTCTTGCTGTTAGGCAAAATTAAAAGTTATTTAATTAAGAACCTGGCTGTTCTATTTCGTTGCTGCTTCTCAGAGGTGTGTGTGCATTATTAGAAATTTGTGTGATTAAACTTTGTTCTTCAAATTCAGTTTTTAAGTTTCTTATACCATTTCAGTTTTTCTTGAGTTAATTTTAATTGAAATTCAAACTTCATGTGCAAAATCAAATCGAACACAAAGTTTGTGTATTTATAAGTATTTCCAAACTTCGAATTTTGCCACGTCATCACTTATCTACCACATCAATGACCATGTCAACTTCATTTTTGACATGTTGTCAGCTTCAATTTGACCGGAAATATCGCTGGTTTACAAGTTTTAAAACTTGAAAGTTTGTGTATCTAGAGGAGCAGTTTAAAGTATGTGTGCAAAAACAGAATTGAATGAAAGTTTGTCTTTTAGCAAATTGTATTTTTTAGTCTCCAAACTATCACCGTTTGGTTAACCCGGTCTCTTATTTATTTTTTTAATAATTGGTCCACAAAATATAGAATTTTGGTCAATTTAATCATTTTGTTAATTTTATAATTAATTAATTAATTAATTAATTAAAAATAAAAAATGACATTTTCGAATAATTTTATAGAAGACCAGAACATCCACGATTAAGAACCAAATTGAACCTCCAATTTTTTACTCTCCTCATCACTCTCCAACACATCCTAAATTCAATTTGACCAAAATTATTTTTGATCATAATCACCAATTTTTGACCATGCGTACTCTGAGAAGGGGCAATTTTTGCGGTTGAAATCTTCACGGAGCGTGACGGAAGTCCAGGGACCATGGCCGCGTCCAATTCGAGAGCCCAGAATACAAGACCAAAGCTTTATCATTTTTCCACCACAAAAAGCTTATTTTCAAAGGGTAAAAAGATTATTTTTTTCAATCAAAAATTAATAAATAAGAAACTAAAATGGTCAAACAGTTATAGTTTGATGTTTGAATACTACAAAATTCAGTTTATCTTTTTTTTTTGCGTGCGGAAAATTCTTTAATGTAACTCGTAATTATTTATGTCTAGTTTGATATAATCAAATTGGAGTAAGATTGTGTTTGGAACGACTAAAAATAAGTTGTTTATAGGCTTTTTATCGTAGAAGTATTTTTTTAATGTTTGGAATGTGTGCTTCTACTTTTTTAGTGCTTAAAATAAGCCAGAATAAGAAGAAAATCATAAACTAGTATATTAAGAGAATATTGTCGATCGAAATATAGAAACTCAAGCCTTTATCTTTATTATAAATTATAACTTTATATACTAAGAGATAGTAGGGTAGAAAAATGATTTTTTCTACCATACTATACTATCTCTTAGAAAATTGCCGATTATAATTATAGTGCTCTCATTTCATTTAAGTTTAAGACGTGAAATTTGAATCCCTTTCATTTGACTTCGTCCATTTCTTATAAGAACTTGGATGGAAAGTTTTCATTCAAATGAATTCAAAAATTCAATTGAATTGATCATTTTAATTGACTGTTTTGAGAAAAAATAATATAACAATGAGTATAAGCAAGTCAAAAGTACTTATACAAATTACAAAATAATGAGTCTAAAATGATATACAAAAATCATAAAAACGACAAAAATAGGGAGTCTAAAATTGTGATCTACGTTTTCTCATGTTAATGAACTCATCAATAATTGAGTCAATATAAAAACTCTCAGCAATTTCATTCTCAATGCTCATTATCATAGAACCAAGTAGAAAATCATCTTCCATTTTATTCCTTAGCCTTGTCTTTACGAGCTTCATTTTAGAAAATCATCGGACGCCGGACGCGGAGGATGCTGGATACAGTCTACGCCTTTAACTCTCGGCTCTCAATTCTCGTTGTGTAGCTGTCAGCGTCCCAATTTAATTTAATTGCTTGTTGGGCTAATTGATGTTGTTTGGGCTAATTGATGTTGTTGGACCACTTAATTTAGTTCATGTTGTTGGGCAACTAATATATTTTTAAATTCGCTTCCATATATTAAATTTTCGTAAAATACGGGGGGTGCGAAAATATTTTTTTCGTAAAATTTACACATGAATTTCGACTTCAACGTGAAAAATGGGGGGTGCGGTCGCACCCACCCGCACCCCCTGGTACCGCCCCTGGTAGCAATAAATGCAAGGATACTGACTTCCATAATCTCGAATCTCGTCGGTTTTTTACTTCGCAATAATTCGATATTTAATCCCCTAGAGATGATAAATATTATGTCTATCGTCTGTAAATTCATGCTTTTTAAAAGCAGAAACCAAAAAAAGTTAAAAAACAGTTTATGAGAATGTTTGCAAAATACTTTTTTTAAGTTAAGCTTTTTTTTTCTAATATTGCGAACACTAACAACTTTTATTTAACAACAACTTTAAGTATAAGCAATTAAAAGCAGCTTATAAAAGCTCTTCTAAACATTAAGTAAAACTCCGTTGGGTGATGATTTTATCCTCAAAGCCTTTGTTATACTTAGTAGGAAATGATTACTGTCTTCAAGGCCGACCGTAAGCTCGGTAGCCTCGTGCTCTGTACTTATCTGAAGATTTGAAGATCCCAAAACTCTATCTTGATTGATGAACCATTCCCGTGTAATTGTTTTGTCTCTGAGGTTTCAGACTCAGTAGACACTCTGCTCTAGTTAAGGCGGTCGGTAGCTTATCGGCCTCGGCACTGAAGTAGAAGACTCGGTATTTCTTGGACTCGGCGGGAGCGATATGCGAAGGAGTCGGTAGAACCGAACTCAGCGAGAGTAGTTCACTGAACTCGGAGGCGACCATCGGTAGAGTACCCTCGGTGACTCTCTACTTGAATGAAGATCGGACTTCAAGCAACGGCGGCAGTCTTTTGAAGCGTCGGACACTTTTTGAATATACAATCCGGTATTGTCAAGTACGAGGAAAAGAGAAGTCAACTTCGGTATGCCTCGAAGTCCGTTCCGTCTCAACCACTCCATAATCCTCGACAAATGACAAGCATACACGTGTCTCTACCTACTAAAGCGCAAGTCAACATATTTCCGGAAAAGGAGGGAAAGGACACTGTTACATCCCTTCAAAAAAGAGCCGTTAGCTACCAAAAGAGAGAGAAAGGAAGATCGTCTCCAACGGATCTTTTCCAATCTCTACTCTATAAATAGAGGGACATTTCAAGCTTTGAAGAGAGAGAGAGAGAGACGAATGCGCATAAGCTTAACGACGAAAACAAACACAAGCATTCAAACGAGCTAGAACCAAAAAACCCTAAGTCTTCCGCAAGAATTTGAAGATCTATCTCGACGAAAGACTACCTTCTCGACTCATAGGGAACCAAGCTAAAGCGTTAGAAGAGCCTCTAGTATCCAAATCGACGATACACGAACCTAAAGCTTATTTCGGTTGTTCGTCGATCTAGAAGCCACTCTCTCATTCCCTATCCCCCTAACCATAAGCTCAGCCAGAATATACTTATAGCTTAGACGAAGGAGTTCATATTTGAACCCAATCCTTATTGTAAAAGGACTCCTTCATAGTTGGAGAAGTTTGTCAAACACTTTAGTTTGATGCCTTTGTAAACCGGGACTTGCTCGATATAATCCCCAAGCCATGGCTTTGTCACGTGCACAAGGCGCCGAGACTAACTCGGTATAATAAATAGCCTCCCGAACTTTTCGGGACAGTGGACGTAGGATCGATTGATATACGAACCACTTTAAAAATACGTGTCTTGTTATTCCTTTCGATTCTTGTTGCATTGATTTTCATTGTTCATACCGAAAACCTACTTTAAAATCATACAACTGTCTCAGCATACTGAACTGTCTATTTGTTGAACTGAGACTTGCTAAAACGGTTTTTCCACTCAACTGATTTGGGCCTACACTTTTCCGCACCGCTGAACTCTACATGTTTGATACTGAATTCTGACTCAGTCAGCTAGCAGATCTCAGTAGAGTCATACTCTTTGCCACACACGATTCAGAACAGCCATTTGGTCTGCTGAATTATTTCAGTACGGCACTTTCCTGAACAGGACTGTTCGTGTTCGAAGTTGAGAAAATCGGTTTCAGGTGTATTCACCCCCCCCCCCTCTACACCTGACCGTACACTCGGGACCAACAAACTCAAATGATAATCGATCTACTATTTCAATGTAAAATAGTCAAAGATACACATTTGAATAATAAACAGAAAAAATATTTTTGTACGACTAGAAATTCGCGCTACTTTTTTCGAAAAATAATAGTTGTATAAAAAAAACCACGAGCCAATGAAAATATGCATACATCTTCCTAGAAAATTTACAGTGAAGACCCAGTCCTCATTCAAACCAGCACCACCTCCAATATCCGTGCTTATTGGTAGAATTCGTAGGTTTTGGCTTTAAGTATGATCTGCCGCAGCCCTCCAATTGGTGCCACAATCATCAACACAACACCAAATATTATGCAAAACTGATTTGACAACCCAAATTCAAACAATCAGTAATCTGTTTTCACAATCCAATTGGTTTTTTGACACAAATGAAGGTGAACTGCGTGCTTACCCAGTTGGCGAACCATGATGCGGAGAACATCCTTGGCTTGTGCACAGCAAGCCAGACAATACAAGGAAGCTGCAGAGAGAGAGAGAGGAGGAAGTTACTTCCGACTTTTTTGCAGTTATGCAGGCAATGAATCTTTAAATGTGAAAAAAAGCACCCACGTTCCACTTGAAATTACGTCAAACTACATTGTGTTATTTTAAATTGCACCAAATTACTGTTGTCTTTTTTAACCATGCTTTCTTTAGATTCACACTATTGATTGTTTCAAATGCAATAAAATGATGATATTGGTGTTTTATTTTTAATTTTAATTTATACATTTGAGGTATTTTAAACATTTTTACATCAAAAAACGTAAAATCTTGCTTAATTGCATTAGGAGAAAGTAAATCACATACACGTATTAAAAGAGATGGCAGGAATTTTGGTACAATAGCATAAATAAAAAAACACCAGGTATATGTAGCAATAAAACAAACTAAGTACAGTTTTTAAGTGAACATTAGTTACTTTTTTTTTAATTATTATTGTATTTTTCCCAAAATTTATATATATATGTATGGCTGAGTGTCGGGCCAAGGGCAGCTCTGAAACGACCGCCTTAAGCCTCCACCAAGAACAAGCATCTCACAGGGTCCAAACTTCTTCTATATATAGACTTGAAAAAGAACTAAATACTATGTTGTGCACAAATTTCCATTATGCCAATGCTATCTTTTCATATCATGCCCCCCAAAAATTGAGTCATTCATTCCTATATATACGTATGTAAGTAAGAATGTGTATGTTGCTTACAAAATATGTAGTTGGCGCGAACCCGAATCCACCAAAAAATCCAAGAAGCTCGTTGAAGAAAGGGAATGTGATGGCAATAAATGTTGTAAAAGCTGAAACAGCACCGAAAAACTCACATATTAAATCCTTTAAAAAGCAAGGCAGGATGGGTTGTTTTAAGGAAGAAAGATTACCAACGTATGCATTCCTTGAAATGAATCTGAGATACCAACTTATTTTGAAGTTGAGCTTCTTGACGAGCACAGCTTCTATCATGTCGAAAACCGGCATTGCATAAAGCTGGTAGCTTCCAATAAGATGGATGACGACGAACATGTTAGCCATGGCAATGAGCCACTTAGGTTTCTGTAGCGTGATGAGAATGTTCTCGTCTACAGAATTGCCGAATTTCCAGTATCCGATGATAGCAACGGGGAAGTAGCAGAGGGCGACAATGATGTACGCAACGATGACTCCCTTCCACATAGGCTTCTTTGAAGGCGTGTGTGGTGTGGACGGCATTGTAGCCTGAATCTCCATCACGACATTATGGCCTCCGTAGGCGAAGGCAACGCTCCCGAATGCGTTGAACAAGTTGAAGACAGTCCCGGCTGTAGTCGTCGATTTATAACCGTATTGCACGTTGGGTTCTGCAGTTTTGTCAACGGAAGCGACCCATGCTACCGTAGAGTAACTGCAGAAGGACATTAACACATCAGTGATAAGATTTGTTCATAACAAGCCGTGGCATAGCTGGGATCGATATAAGCTGCCAGTAGTGATAGAATTTTGGAATTAAATAAAGACAAAGATTTGGGGGCTAAATGAGGCGATAGAAGAAAAAAATGGAATCAACTGCTAATTATTGTTTACTAGCAATAAAAGATTTTGGGATAAAAAGGCTAAAAATAAAAAATAGAAGCAAAAATATTGGGGCTCAATGAGGCGATAAACAGAACAAATGGAGTGAGAAAATAAAAATTATTAATGACTTACAAGCCCACTTTCTGTAGCAGACTTATTATTACACTTACCAAATGTAATTATATAATAAAACACGTAATAGACTTATTAATCGATGTGACATTATTTAATAAGTGACTCAATGATCTTTCACCAGATTCGATTCTAGTGAAATAATTACATACGAAATATAGATTAAATATACATTATTTGATTTCTTAAAGATGGTTAGAAAAAAGTCAATGACTCAATTCATCGGCTCGTACCTAATTGACATAACCGCGGCAGCGAGAGAGACGCCGGAGACAGAATTGAAGCTGGGGAGTTGCGAAAGGACAAAATGAACGGACGCAAAGATGAGTATGAAATAAGTAAGCTTGATTTCCTTGCAATCTGATCCGCAGGCCAACTCATGAAATTTCTCGAGCGATTTTCCGCCGGTAACCAAGTAAACTATATTCAGTCCAGCAAGAACAATTAGCTGCATAGGAACCACAATCCACAAGCCAAGCTTGTCGCCGAAGGCGTGCTGCCCGAGCTCATGGTACCGGTCGAACCGTTTTCCGGGAACCAATTCATGCATCTCCACCATCAACCACAACGAGTAGAGAGTAACCACCCAAGATATGATCATGAACGTCACTCCCGGACCCCTAAAATCAGAATATTATTTATTCTAAGATAGTGTTTTAGTTTAATTGAGAATTAATTATTACCATCCGAGTTGAGACATGGCGTAAGGGAGGCTGAGGACTCCAGCTCCGACGATAGCGGTAACGTTGTGGAAAGCCGAAAACCACCATTTTGCGGTTCTTGAAGATGTGATTGGAAGCCATTCATCTATTGCTCTCTCTTCTGCTAATCTCTCTTCCGCCTATTATTTCCATAACAATAAACAAAGTAATTAATCTAATCTACACATGATGTTCATCTTCTCTCTCAGAGAAATACACAAACACCTGGGCGTGCTTACACTGTAGTAGTGATTGTTCTTGCCATAAATTGGGACTTCAGTTTCCATTGACTGTTGAAAGAAATGCAGTTATCTATCTGAAGCTCGAAGATCCTAGGAGAAAATGAAGGAGCCAGCAGTAACAGAGAGGACTAAGTAAGAAAAATCAAGATTCAACGTACTCGCTTTAAAATCAAGACGTGGGAATATTATTATTGTAAATAGTAGGAGTATTTCATTATATGTTTAGAATTCTTTTATATTGTCTTTTTCTATTTTTATTTGGTAAAGAAGTCGGTCTTCGCGGAAATTAAATAGTGCCCACGCGTTAAGCCAATGGTTACTCGGAGAGAGTTTGAAACATCCCCGAAATAGCAGGCTACCGAAAACTACTTTTATCGGTCAACTTTAACGAAGGTTGATCAAACTAAAACTATTAAAAATAAATAGAAATATATTGATATACATGGCATGTACGCCAACTATGTTCGCCAAAAAGCATTTGGCCGAATACTTACCACAATAAAGTTCACCCAATGAGATGGCACCAAGTGACGTTTTTTCATTAGTTGATTATATTTATTTTATCCAATGAATTTAATCGGGTATATTTCTTATATACTTTTGTAAAAAAAATTAAAAATATACCAAAATTCGTATTATTTTCTCTATAAATAGATATCAATTTTGTCATATTTTTTCACACCCTCAAATCCTACAATTTTCTTTAATTTTGTTATCATTCTACAAAATTTCTTTTCTCTAGCCATGAATCCAAACAATTACAATTCTCAAAACTTCTTTTACTCCAAAGGCTATTATCCTAGCTTCGAAAATTTTCAAAACTCCACCGAATTCACACAAGATTTTAGTATGAATTCTCAATTCCCACCTAATTCTATCCAATCTGAATATCACTAAACCTCTCAAAACACTCCCTCAAGCTCCTTTGAAAATGTCCAAATATCTTGTAACAATCCACAGAGTTTGAATTTGCAAGAAGATATTATACTAATGTTTGCATGCTGCCGTATTAGTGGAAATCCGATTGTTGGCACCAACCAAAATGCTAATACTTTTTGAAAAAAAAATCATAAATATTACGAACAAGCTCAAGTTGAAAACAAAATAGGCGAGCAAAGGTCCATCGAGTCACTTAAACAGTGTTATAAACGTTTGAATACAAATGTTATGAAGTGAATTGATGCATATACGGAAGCGTGTAAGCGTAGAAAAAGCAGAATGTCCCCAGATGATCGCACTACAAATAAATTGTCTTTTACCGACGGAAAATTCTGTCGCTAAACACTAAAAATCCATCGCTAAATCATTTACCGACGGATTACCGACGAAAATCGAGTCATCGCCATAGAGCTTGTCGGTAAATTTTACCAACGGATTTTGAGTTCTGTCGATATTTACCGACGGAATTAGCGACGAAATTTCCGTCGCTATAATTTCTGATTTTTTTTTTTGAATTTTAGGCGGCGGCCCGACCGGCGACTATTAGAGTTGGTGGTCGGCGACAATCGGATGGTGATAATGGCCGACGACGATCGGACGGTGGTGGAGACGGTGGGCGGCGGCAGAGGTCCATGCTTGCACGCGTGTGCACATGTATAGTGGAATTCTTAATAGGTAAATGGGCATTTTGATATATAAAGTTGATGAAAGTTTGTCAAAAATTTGATGTGAGATGCAGAGTTTCATGTTTTACAGACGGAATACTAACGGAATTATCCGTCGGTAAATGCTGATGTTATGGGATAGTGACGAAAAAATTCGTCGGTATTTATCGATGAAAAATTCCGTCGGTAATTCCGTCGCTAAACCTAATACATTAAAATTCCATCGTTATTCCGTCGGTAATCCTTCGGTAAAAACCATTTTAAATTTTCGTCGGTAATCCGTTGGTATAAGTCGATCCGTGTTTTGTCCGTCGGTAAATGCTGAAAATTTTGTGGTGTGATATTAAAAAAGAAGCGTACACAAATGGCAAAAACTCATCAATGATAACTGAACTTTTTCATTTCGTCATTTGTATTTTCAGTTTTCTGTTGATTTAATTTCGCTTTCAATTGTCGATGTGTGTTTCATTAATATTAAATTTTATGAGTTTTACATTTTTCCTATAATTTTAATTAATTTTAATTATTATTATTATTATCAAAGATAATAATATTACAATTAAGAAATATAAAAAAATTAAAAATATATAATTTGATAATTGAGTGTTTGAGTGTTTGTGGGTGGTCAAGAATAAAAGATAAAAATGGAGTTGGTTGGATTAAAATAAAATTGGTAATATATAGAGGAGTGAGAAATAATTAAATATTGAGATGTTTGGATTTGGAAGGGGTTGGGGATAAAAATAGTCTAATACTTCTCTTTCATATCCCTCAATGCTTAAATTAATTATAATCCTAGCTAGGATTGTATGAACAAACGTTGACATTGGTAACTGCCTCTTCATTCTTATTTTTCTATTTCTTTCATTTGATGACGGACTTGCAAGCTTTCAGCTTTACTATGTACCACTACAAAAATTATGCAATTTACCGACGGAATTACCGACGGAAAAAAAATACGGGTCGGTTTACCGACGGAATACCGACGGAACAGTTCCGTCACAATATTACCGACGGAATTATCCGTCGGTATTAAATGAATTTAATAAAAAAAAATTACATTTTTATTGCCGACGGAAATTTCCGTCGGCAAAGTTAAAGTATCTTAACTTTTTTTTTAATTTTTAAAAATTAAATTTACCGACGGACATTTCCGTCGGTAAAAATAGAATTTAAAAATTAAGTTTTTTTTAATTTTTTTGCCGACGGAATTTTCCGTCGGCAAAGTTATCATATCATTATTTTTTTTAAAATTTAAAATTAAAGTTACCGACGGATGTTTCCGTCGGTAATAATAGAATTTAAAAATTAAAAGATCATTACTTTTTTTAAAATTTTTAAATTAAATGTACCGACGGAAAATTCCGTCGGTAATTCCGTCGTTGAGACCTAAACTAATTCACGGGCACCGCTGAATCAGAACACAATTGGCAGCCCTTTTTTTCTCTTATCTGCGCCGTCGCCACCGCTCCCCGCTCCATTGCCGCTCCTCCGACGCCTCCCCGCCGTCGCCTCCGCCGCCGCCGGACCATAACTTTCCGGGTAAGTGATTTGCCTTCAACCTCATGTCAGGAAGCGCACACAAAGTAGGAAATGATTTGCCTTAATTTCGACGTGTGTGATTGAAGTTCTTGAACTTACTTTTGGCACGAAGTGCTCGATTCATAGTTACGGTGCATAGGATGTTTTGTTTAGCTCTCCTTGTGGGCTAGGCGTGAGTACCCCTAAGTGTCCCATTTGAAAAAGTAATTTTTCCAGTAACCCAAGATGTATGTCCAAGATACTGGGAGTAAAACGATCACGAATGTAAATGTCTGAGTCCCGATTAAACATTATGGGTAATTGTAATATTTAGTCTTGATGAACAAGTTTCACCATTTATAGATTTGTGGTTCAGAAGTCGGGTGACTTTGTCTGGCCTAAGTATTGGTTGCAAGTGAGGGAAATCTGTTCTCTAGCTAATAAAGAAGACACCCCAATATTAATCTCTGTCGGTATGTTACATAATGCGGGGAGTTCACCTTGGTGTGATAAGAGAAGGAGCATAACCAGAGTACAAGCCTGTTTTTCCACGCAATTGATTTTTCACTAGTAAGTAAATGGTCCTTGGTCCGTTTATTCTTCATCTAAAGAGTTGAAAAGAATATTTATCCATACTATTTATTTTAAGTAATATTAACATGTCCATGTTTTCTTATATGTGATGGAACTCATTCTTGCTAATCCTCGAGATAGAAAATGATGAGGACATTCTCCGGAATCTTGATGTTAGAGAAGCGGGAAATGATTTGTAGCTAGCAATTTTTCAAATTTCAATTTTTCGACACATAAAAGATGGAACATATAATAATACATATATACTACTACTTGTCTTTGTAGCTAGCAATTTTTCAAATTTCAATTTGGCCCCATAACACTTTTTCTCTTAATTTAATTATAAAAAGCGTGTTATTCGGGCATTGACAACGATTGCCTATGTCTTACAATAATTTTATTTAGGATTTGAAATAATGAGTCGTTCGTGGATGTATACACGGTGGACGATGAGACGGTTCATTGAATCCTCAATTTGTGAATGACATTGAGGATTTCATTGATTGGGCAAGTAGCCGGACGGCTTATACGGACGGGGGAAAAAATTAGATGTCAGTGTAAAAATTGTAAGAATAAGCTATTTTTGACTACACAAGTTGTAAGAGAGCACGTTTATATGAAGGGATTCGTTAAAAATTATAAAGTTTGGTCATCTCATGGGGAAAAACACGTAACCCTAAATGAACAAGCTACGCGAAATGTGGAAAATGACACGTCGACCTCCTATCGAGAGGATGATAATGGATCATCTTGGGCCAAATTATAATGATGCGGATATTGAGGAGACTCCAAGTATAGGAGGAAGCAAGATTTACGAAATGTTGCATGCGGTCGACACGGAGTTGTGGCCCGGTTGTGAGACCTACTCACAATTATGCTCAGCAGTTCAAATGATGAACTTGAAGGTGAGAATCATATGTCGCAAAGGGCTTATGACATGATGAGTCAAATGATCAAGGATATGCTTCCTCAAGAAAATTTGATTCCTAATAACTTCAACGAGTCTAAGAGATTGCTTAGTGGCATGGGGTTGCCGGTAGAGAAGATTCACCTTGTTGTCCAAATTCCTGCATGATCTATTGGCGTGAAGATAATGAACTGGAGAGTTGTAAGTTTTGCGGTACCTCGCGATATTTAGACTACGATCCAAAATCTAGTAGGAAAGGGAAGAAAAAATTAGTGGCCGCTAAGAAAATGTACTACTTTCCTTTATCTCCTAGACTCCGGCGGATGTATGCATCTAATGCAACCTTCTCATATGCGTTGGCATGCTTCATCGGTGGACGATGGAGTGATGCGTCATCCTGCAGACTCTCCGGCATGGAAGCACTTGGACTCGACGTTTCCCCGATTTTGCCTCGGAGATTCGCAATGTTAGATTAGGTCTTTCTACGGACGGTTTTCAAACATTTACACAATTTGGGAAACAATACTCTTTGTGGCGTTATTCTAACTCCTTACAATCGCCGCTTTGGCATGTGTTGGGATTTTGTATACTTCGGAAGCACTTTTTATGCTTGTATACAATGTGTTTTTGTCCTTACCACTTGTTTTATTCTCCTATCGATAAATATGTATATTTGCACATGTTATCCTTTATCTTGTATAAAAGTTAGATTTGTGTGGTGTGTCGGGTATCACGGAAGACAACACAAATTGGTTGAAGCTGACAAGATATAAATAGTTAACACAGTTGAGACAACTTAAGGATGAAGTTGTCGGTTTAAGTGCGATTTAGATAAGAAGTGGCTTGTCTTAGGTTGCTTGTCTTTCTTGGTACACTTAAGGTGGTGTATTGAAGGATCACGGTGAGATGTGTTCTCCTAACCGACCTTAGTGGAGAACCAAGATCTCGGTGACTTAGCCGATCTTAAGCTTGGTAAGACTTGGTGAGTGCATTTGGCTATCTATCACTTTGACCTACTATGGTGAACGTCAAATGAGCGGCGGGATCTACGTATCTTGGGTGTTAGTAGTTATTTGTGGCTCGAGTGGTTGTACGTATCTTGCATCCGTATCCTAGTAAAATGGGTTGATAATATCCCCCGAGGAACTTGAAAGGATTAGCACACTAAACCCGGCCGGTTGATTAAGTTCGGGTGTGTTAATAAGGTCGAGTGGTACTACTCGGGGAATATAAGATGTTAATTAATTTAAGGCGTCGGTGAGCTTAATTAATTAACGGATATTTCTATCTTAAATACGGAGATTGATTAAGTCTAAAATACAAGCCCTTGCTCAAATTGGGATAAAGGGGTAAGTCGATCTGAATTCTCTAGTGGAATGAATACGTGTTAATTAATTAATTTTGCTACTGGTGAGCATGGATAATTAATTAATTGGAGGCCACTTTATTTCTTGTATTGGATCCTTGATCGGCCCAATTAGTTGCCTAGTAATTTATTATCTCTCAGAATTCATTATTAATGGATTAATGTATTTTACATTATTTAATAATGTTATTTATCTGGAATTAATTGGATGGGCCAATTAGTTGATAAATATTAGTAGCCCAATAAATTAATTAATTATATTATGGGCTGATTTAATAGAATCCCATTGGATTATAATTAAATTAATGGGCTACAAATATATTAATATTATATAGGTTTTTGAAGCCTATATATATTAGTATTATGTTCAGAAACTCACACAATTGATTCATAAAAATCGAGAGTGGCGTGAGTTACAGAGAGAGAAATAAATTTATTTTCTTCAGATCTCTGACCACCCAGAGGGAGAAAAGGCCGGGACACAGATCCGAAGGTCTAACACAGGAGCAACAATCGGAGCCGCGACAACACACCAGGATGAAGGTAGCCTTACTGTAAACCCTATTATTCCTTCAATTGGTATCAGAGTCAGGTTTAGGCTCTGATTGTTGCATGATTAGGTTTTATTTCGTCGTTATCGGGCTAATTTTCGTGTTTGGGGCGGCCTGCGAGCCATTGTTTTGACCCCGTTGTAACGCTTTTCTCGTGAGAAAATCAACGAGTAGTTGATAGGATCAATGTGCTATGTGATTGTATTTTAATTGTACTGTAATTGGTCCGATTGGCACGAAAATCGAGGCGCGACGGAGCGGAAGGGCGAAAACCTAATTTCTGGCAGAACACGACCGCCAGCTTGAGGAGGCTCGTGGGAGCGCGTGCTACATTATATTTCCGATCTGTTCGGATAGTTTTGTTCGTCTTCTCGTTAGCTTCGTCTGGATAGGTCGCACGACCCATTCCGATTTCTGGTTTGTCCGGAATAGCGTCGGAAAGGAGAAGTGGTCGTGCTGTCCAGAAATCCCCAAATTGGCGAGAAAACCCTTGTTTTCTAGGGTTCCGCCGCATCTTGCGGCGGCGATTCCCGGCCAGTCCGTAGTCGGATTTCCGATCGGCTTGAACCGATGGAATCCTCGTCTTACGAGCTTCGCGTTGATAGGTCGTATGGGGTCATCCGATCCCGGATGCGACCGGAATTGGACGTCTGAAGTTCACTGCTCGTTATGAATTGGTTCGGCGAATCGTTTGAAATTCGGGAAATTGAGGAACTAATCTCGGCCGGAATCCGTTACACGGTGGTCGTGAGTGTTCCAATTATGTTTCCCCTTTTTCAATTGATCGAATCGCGGCTCGGAGTGTACGAATTTGAGCGGTGAAGCTTCGCCGGCGACGGGATGCGAATTCGCTTGATTCCGGCGCGGCGGCGGCAATTGTCGCCGGATTTGGGTAGCCCGGGCGTGAGGATCGTGCCTAGGGGCGGTACCGCACAACGAAACGGCGGCGCCGGGCCGTGGAGGCCGCGGCGGCCCGCCGCGCCGTTGCCGGAAGCGGCCGCGCGCAGCCTCGATTCCGGCCAAGGCGGCGGCGCGAGTGAGGGAAAGGTTTGCGTGGCCGCGGGCATCTTCCCCGACGACGGCGGGCTCCGGCGAGGCCTGGAACGGCGGCGGTGGCGCGATTTGATGAAGAAGGTGATGCCGACATGGCTCGGCCGACGTGGCGCGCCACGTCGGCCCTCTCTGCCGACCGGGCGAAGCGTGTACGCCGTGTGTACGCCACGTGGCGACCCCGATGACGTGGCGGACGGACGGTTCGATGCGGTTTTCGACACGGTTTCGGATTCGAAGATTTTCAAGATTTCGAAGATCCGTATTTTTATCGGGCAATGTAATAGTTAGGAATTACGTGTTTTAAAGCCCGATAACGATTTTAAATTTCCTATTTGCGTATTTATTTTTAATTATGCTTTAGCATGCGATTATGTGATTAATTGTGTTTAGAAAAGCATGTAAATAGGATTTATGTCATTGTTAAAGCATGTTTTATTTTTCGCGAGCACGTTTTATTATATGCACTTAGAAATTGCATGCTTTAGGAATTATGTGATATGCATGATTCGTTACAAACCTTTTGAATAAAAAGACTAAGCAATTTTTAAAATTAAATGTTAATTAGATTCCATTAATTTGGATATTAAACAATTAATCGGACCTCCATTAATTGGACTCTACACGAAAGTAGTAAGATTGTGTGAGTAAACGTCCACCTGCGTGGCTTGCTTGCATTTTTGAGCTACCAGTTTTGTGAGATGAGTTTTCCAAAACAATATTTAATTATTATTGAGTAGTGGGAGCGAAGCCGTAAACGTTCACCTGCGTGGCTTGCGTGCCTAGTAAACACGAGTACTCTAGAAGATAATAATTAAATAGGATGGCTAATTAGATCAAATTGAATGCGGCATGGTTCGAGTAAGTATGTCAATTTCGAGAATTTGATTCTATTTTGGTCAAATTAATGGTCAATGCTTAGATGTCACCGCAGGTACAATTCACTTCCCTCGAAGTCCCTTCCCGCGTTTTAATAGTGACATGGTCCATAATATCGAACTATTAATTTCATTCGTCTCCAGAACCTAGACGTGGATTGAAATTAAAGAGCTAGGTAAATAGCTTGGTTTAGGGTTACGCTAGTAAACGTCCACCTGCGTGGCTTGCTAGTGGAATTCCTAGAGCGGTTCGAGGTTTTTAACATCATTGGTTTTTCAAAAGGTTACAATGATAGTTAATTACGAATTATGTGCAAATATTAATTCATACATGTTTTAAATTTATATTTTTTCAGATATGTCTGTTCGAAAAACTTTAATTTCGAGTTCCTAAACAGTCTCACCAACCAAACCCTAACGGGTTTACAATTTTAAATAATTTTACAAAGTGGAAGAGATATCTTACCTTCCCAATAAATGCTCTGCAAAGGTTCTATAAGAACTTCTTTTTTAGGACCGCTATGTCTAAGAACGAGTTTACTATGAGTATGTTACTCAAATCTTTGGTAGCGGTCAAAGAGGTTATAGAAAAGGGCAAGAGTGCTCAAGTCTTGAATATCCCTAGTAGTTCAAGGAATCCTCTGAAATGCGGAAACCAGAAAAAGAACGAGAAAGGGTGGACATTTCAAGAAGAGCGTGGGAGTAAGAAGACGGTCCTTACCGCGACATGCAAATGTCAAAGGAGAAAGGAAGGTTCTTCAAGAATGGTAAGAAAGGACACTGGAAGAATTATAATCCGGATGTCAAGGCAAAACAGAAAGAGACGCGAGTCGCTCTTTATGCTAACCTGTTTTGGTTTCCTCTTCTACCCATGAATGGGTAGTGGATTCGGGAACAGCGTTCATGTTTGTTACACCTTGCAAGGTTTCTTGCGAAAAGGTAATTGAGCAATGGCGAGGTGGTAGTCTCAATGGGCAATGGATTGAAAGTTCCTGCAATTGCCATTGGAGATTTAAATCTATCTTTTGATAGTTCTGTTTTAGTAGTTAAAGATGTTTAATATGTGCCTGAGTTTAGGCGAAACATTATTTCTGTTTCAAAACTACGCACCATGGATGGTTATAAATCAAGTTTTGATAGTGAAGTTTCTATCATGAAAGACGATGATTTTATCTGTGGTGGACCATTAAACGGATCTTTATATACTATTACTTGTAAACCGCGTAGTTCTGTTAATATTGCTTCCTCATCATCAAATCCTAAGAAGAGGAAAGAGTCTTCTAAGGTAAACCAAACTTATCTATGGCACTTAAGACTAGGTCACATCAATCTTAACGGGACTCGAGAGGTTGGTGGAATATGGATCATTGGAGTCTCTCCAAGATTGAACCGTTTCCAACTTGTGAAACCTGTTTGGAAGGAAAGATGATGACTAGGCCTTTGAAGGCAAAGGGTTATAGAGCCACATAAGCATTAAGTTTGATACATTCCCGACTTGTGTGGGTCTATGTCTACACAAGCTCGTGGAGGGTATGAGTACTTCGTCAAATTTTGCGATGATTACTCGAGGTATGGATATGTTTACCTTCTTCGCCACAAGTTGGATTGCTTTGAAACCTTTAAGGAATTCAAGGCGAAGTGGAGAAGAAGCTAGGTAAAGAAATCAAAACACTACGATCTAATCGTGGTGGGGAATACCGTCCAACGAGTTCAAGGACTACTTGACGAGAATGTGGGATTACATCCCAGCCGACATCACCAGGGCACGCCTCGGCGGAATGGTGTGTCGGAGAGAAGGAACCGAAGTCTCTTAGAGATGGTTCGGTCGATGATGAGTTATGCAACTTTGCCGGTTTTCTTTTGGGGATATGCCCTTAGAGGCTGCAAGCATACTTGCCGAACCGTGTGCATTCCAAGTCGGTACAAAAGATCCCTTTCGAGTTGTGGAGCGGGCACAAACCTAGTATGCACCACTTAAGGATTTGGGGTTATCCCGCTTATGTGTGAATAGGCGGAGGCCGACAAATTGGAATCACGTTCGAAGTGATGTTGTTCATAGGGGCATCCGAAGAAAACGAAGAGTGGATACTTTTATGATCCTAAAGAACAGAAGATCGTTGTTAGCCCTAACGCTCGGTTCTTAGAAGAGGATTACACTAGTAACCATAAATCTCGAGTCGACATCATCCTTGAAGAATTACAAGGTGGTCGAGTTCCACTTGAACATCCAGTAGTGCAAGATTGTACTCCACGAGTAATCGCACAATGTCTGTTAACACGACTCCTAACACTTGTTCGACGTAGTGGGAGGGTGATATTTACACCTGATCGGTATGTTCACTGGGGAGACGTTTGATTATCTCCCGGCAGATGAACAAGATACCGTGGATCCCTGGACTTACAACGAAGCAGTGGGAGATGTAGATGCACCATGGACTCGAAATTTGAGTCCATAACTGATATGGATGTATACGAGATCACCGAACTACCCGAGGCTGCAATGCTATTGGTAGTAAGTGAGTATACAAGAGAAAGAGAGAGCACTGAATGAAGAGATCATGGCATTTAAGGCCAGGCTTGTGGCGAAGGGTTTTACCCAGAAAGAAGGTATCGATTATGAAGACACCTTCTCGCCTGTAGCAATGATCAAGTCCATTCTGATTCTCCCTTGCCGTATCGGCTCACATAAACCTAGATATCGGCAAATGTATGTCAAAACCGCATTCCTAAACGGTCACCTTGAAAAGGTAGGGGCATCTACATGAAACGACCCGGATGGTTATGTGAAGGAGGGCGAAGAACATCTAATTTGGAAGCTTAAGAAGTCTATTCATGGACTTAAGCAAGATTTCCGATTATGGCACCGGCGTTTTTGACGAAGTAGTCAAATCCTATGGATTTGTCCCCTGTCCTAACGAGGTGTGTGTAACGTATTTGTGTTAACGGATCGGTGGTGTTTCTTGCATTTTACGTAGATGACATCCTTCGCATTAGCAATAATGTTGAAGTGTTATCGGACGTAAAAGACGTGGTTATCCGAGCAGTTTCAAATGAAGGACTTAGGTGAAGCCGCTTACATCCTTGGGATCAAGGTTATTCGAGATCGCCTAAAAAAGGATGTTAAGCTTGTCACAAGTGTCCTACATTGACATTGTTATTGCTCGTTTTAGCATGCAAAAGCCAAGAGAGGTTTAGTACCTTTCGAGACATGGCATTTTTCTATCCAAGAATCGGTGCCATTGAAAACGCCCAAGAGATAGAAAATATGAGGCAAGTACCATATGCTTTTTTGCCACGGTAGCCTCATGTATGCGATGCTTTGTACAAGAGCAAGATATCTCATATGTCGTAAGCATGGTCTCAAGATATCAGTCTAACCACGGAAAGGAATATTGGGTACGGTCAAGTATATTCTCAAGTACCTTAAACGGACTAGAGATTATAGGCTTGTTTACCGGTCGAGACGTCTAGTGTCTTTGGGTTATACGAGAATCGGATTTCCGGTGGCCGGTCAGACGAGAAGAAGTCTACCTACGGTTATGTGTTTACCTTGGGAGGTGGAGCCGTTTCATGGAGGAGTGCAAAGCAGAAATGCATTGCGGACTCAACCATGGAAGCAGAGTATGTGGCTGCTTCAGAAGCTTCGAAAGAGGCAGTTTGGCTCAAGAATTTCCTCCAAGATCTTTATATTGTTCAGAATTTGCCTAAGGCGATCACGATTTATTGTGATAATGCGGGTGCAGTGACAAATTCTAAGGAACCTAGATCTCACAATGCGTCTAAACACATAGACAGGAAGTACCATATTATACGAGTATTCGTAAATCGAGGTGACCTGGTGATTGACAAAATTGGAACTGAAGTCAACCTAGCTAATCCTTTCACGAAGAGCTTACCACTCCCGGCTTACAAGAAGCATGTTCGTGGCTTTGGGATGGTAGAGATGCCTCACTTAGGACTACAGAAACTTTTGTATAAGTGGGAGAAGATGTCGTGATAGATAGGATAGATAGCTAAGATATAGCTGGGTATTAGTTTGTACCTAGATAGCTGAGATATAGACACATTGTATACTAAAAGTTTACTTTAGTATAAGTGGGAGAATTGTTGGGATTTTGTATCTTTGGAAGCACTTTTTATGCTTGTATACAATGTGTTTTTGTCCTTACCACTGTTTTATTCTCCTATCTGATAAATATATATATTTGCACATGTTATCCTTTATCTTGTATAAAAGTTAGATTTGTGTGGTGTGTCGGGTATCACAGAAGACAACACAAATTGGTTGAACCGACAAGATATAAACAAGTTAACATGTAGAGACAACTTAAGGATGAAGTTGTCGGTTTAAGCTGCGAGTTTAGATAAGAAGTGGCTTGTCTTAGGCTTGCTTGTCTTTCTTGGTACACTTAAGGTGGTGTATTGAAGGATCACGGTGAGATGTGTTCTCCTAACCGACCTTAGTGGAGAACCAAGATCTCGGTGACTTAGCCGATCTTAAGCTTGGTAAGACTTCACTGAGTGCATTTGGCTATCTATCACTTTGACCTACTATGGTGAACGTCAAATGAGCGGCGGGATCTACGTATCTTGGGTGTTAGTAGTTATTTGTGGCTCATCTGGTTGTCCGTATCTTGCATCCGTATCCTAGTAAAATGGGTTGATAATATCCCCCGAGGAACTCGAAAGGATTAGCACACTAAACCCGACCGGTTGATTAAGTTCGGGTGTGTTAATAAGGTCGAGTGGTACTACTCGGGAATATAAGATGTTAATTAATTTAAGGCGTCGGTGAGCTTAATTAATTAACGGATATTTCTATCTTAAATACGGAGATTGATTAAGTCTAAAATACAAGCCCTTGCTCAAATTGGGATAAAGGGGTAAGTCAAGCACGGATTCTCTAGTGGAATGAATGCGTGTTAATTAATTAATTTTGCTACATGGTTGAGCATGGATAATTAATTAATTGGAGGCCCAAGCTTTATTTCTTGTATTGGATCCCCGATCCGGCCCAATTAGTTGCCTAGTAATTTATTATCTCTCAGAATTCATTATTAATGGATTAATGTATTTTACATTATTTAATAATGTTATTTATCTGGAATTAATTGGATGGGCCAATTAATTGATAAATATTAGTAGCCCAATAAATTAATTAATTATATTATGGGTTGATTTAATAGAATCCCATTGGATTATAATTAAATTAATGGGCTACAAATATATTAATATTATATAGGTTTTTGAAGCCTATATATATTAGTATTCTGTTCAGAAACTCACACAATTGATTCATAAAAATCGAGAGTGGCGTGAGTTACAGAGAGAGAAATAAATTTATTTTCTTCAGATCTCTGACCACCCAGAGGGAGAAAAAGGCCGGGACACAGATCAGAAGGTCTAACACAGGAGCAACAATCGGAGCCGCGACAACACACCAGGAGGAAGGTAGCCTTACTGTAAACCCTATTATTCCTTCAGCATGTGCATGAAAGATCAATTCATGTTTCTCACGGTGTTGGTGCCTGGACCTCGAAATCCAAAAGATAACTTGGATGTCTTTCTACAGCCGTTGATAGCCGAATTATTGGAGCTGTGGGAAGATGGCGTGTCTGCATATGATGTTTTCAAGAAACAAAATTTCAATATGCGAGCGGCTTTGCTATGGACCATTAGTGACTTTCCGGCCTACTCAATGTTGTCTGGATGGAGTACAGTGGGAAATTCGCATGCCCACGGTGCATGGAACAATCGGGATGCATTTTATCTTGAGAAGAGTGGTAAGATGTCGTGGTTTGACAATCATAGAAAGTTTCTACCACTAAGTCATCCTTTCGAACGAAATAAGAATGCTTTCTCGAAAAATAAAGTTGTAGCACGTTCACCCCACGACATTAGAACGAGAGAAGATATACTTAGTCAAATTGAAGCTTATGGTTTTGTGAAAGTCATCGAAGACTACGATGGTATTAACAAATATGTCTCTAAAGAAAATGTTACGGGATGGAAGAAAAGAAGCATATTCCCGGGATCTTCCTTATTGGAAATTCTTGTTGCTTCGACACAATCTCGATGTCATGCACATTGAGAAGAACGTGTTTGATAATGTGTTCAACAACTGTCCTAAATGTGACAGAAAGACCAAAGACACGCCGAAGTCTAGGGCGAGTTGAATACATATTGTGCTAGACCTGAACTGAAGAAGCTTAACGAGAGTGACAGACATTATCCGAAAGCATGTTACATGCTGGGTCGTACAGAGAAGCATGCATTATTAACGTGGGTGAAGATGAGCTTATACTTCAGAGACTTAACTTCTCGTGCTATAAGAATTGAAGATACGAGGAGACTAAACGAGAGTATTCCAATTACTCTTTGCAACCCTGGAGCGTATATTTCCACCGAGTTTCTTCGATTCCATGGAACATCTCCCGGTGCATTTAGGCGATGAAGCTTCGTTTAGCCGGTCTGTTCAATATCGATGGATGTATCCATTTGAGAGGTATAATATCATTCATATTATCGTTTTGATATTCAATATCGCGGTTGCATTATTAATGCATTGAACCACCCTTCATCAGATATTTAGGGAAATTGAAAAAATATGTTGGCAATAAAGCTCGTGTGGAAGGATCCATATGCAATTCTTATTTAGCTGAAGAAGCATCAAATTTACGCTCGTACTATTTTGAAGATCATATCCACACTAAGTCGAGGAGGATGCCTCGCAATTGCGAGGTGGAACAAGAAGGCGGACGTTCGACAACATAGATGTTCCCTCTATAGTTCGTCCAAAAGGTCGTCTAATTGGCGCAAAGTCAATGAGATATCTTGATCAAAAGGAGTATAATGCCGCCCACTTATACATCTTGTTGAACTGCGACGAGGTTACAGAATATCACAAGTGAGTGTTCTCTATAAGTCGCTTGTCTTATTTTCTAAATTGTGTAATATATGTAACGACTTCAACCAACTTTAATGAAGCCTATTTGAGGAAGAAATTCGGCGTGCATGTCCAAATATATCAGATGAAGATTACCAAACATCGATTGAGCAGGAATTCGGAGCTTGGTTCAAATCATATGTACGATGAGCTTATCCAATTTAAATGTTTTCTTAATTACCAAAATGTTTTCTTTTCCTAATTAGCTTCTTATGATCATAGGTTTCTTCCCCTTACTATGATGAGATGAATCCGTATATACGGGATTTAGCAAAAGGTCCATTAGTAGCGGTTTATACGTACCCGGGTTATATTGTGAACGGATATAAGTTTCATACTTTATCACATGGGGTAGGAAAGTCCACTATGAATAGCGGAGTGTGTATACAAGGGCAAAATTATGGTTCCGATGCACTTGATTATTATGGACAGTTGGTTGAGATATGTGAAGTTGAGTACCCGGGTTTACCAATAAAACGAACCATGCTGTTCAAGTGCTTATGGTTTGACCCGATCCCTAGAGGGACTTATGTACATCTACAATACAAGCTGGTTTCTATCGATCAAACGAAACCGCTGCAGTAACTATGAACCATTTGTCCGGCATCACAAGCGCATCAAGTGTATTCTTTGCTCATATCCTAGTGTGAACAAATCTAGGAAGGCATGGTTGGAAGTATGTAAAGTTAAACCGAGATTTAAGATAGATTTGCCAACTAAATCTTCATTAGACGAAGCATTTCAAGAAGACTAAATCCACCAGTATGTAACCACGCGACAAGTAGAACTCGATATAACATTATCTCATCCACGTCAAACAATAGAACTTCGATGAGGAAGATTTTGACGAAGGAGATGATGATGAAGAAGAACATGTTCGATATCGGAAGATGAGGAATTTAGTGATGACTAGTACACCTTACGGGTTTTAAAAGAATTTTATTTTATTTTTTTGGCCAAAAACGATTAATGATTATTCTTTGTTTTCGAGTACATGGCGCCTCCCGGAGGTCGTGGCGGGATCGTATCGGCTCCTGGCGGGCGTGGAGCACCCCCATCGACATCCGGCTATGGGGGCGATCCCCTGAAGTCGGGTGGACCCCATCGGGGTTCTACCGACTCTTACTCGGTGGATAGCCGCCGATGTTTCGAGATTTCACCCGAGGGTATGTAATAATTGCTTTTATTAATTTTAAATATATCAAATTTCACTTGGATTAACCAATTTTCAATAATAGGCGATTGCTTGAGCCATCCGGATTGGCCTCGACAATCGTTGATTGTTTTAAAAAGATCAATAACCCGACCGGGTTCACTTGGAAGCCGACTCCTCCCGAAATTAAGGAGCAAGTATTTTGAAGAATTTAAGGTTAGTTTTTCTTTCAAGTTTACAATCTTATAATTTAGTATTTATTTATATATATCTAACATGTATAAACATGTAAATTGCGAAGCACTTCGCCTGGCGGCTCGTGGCCCGGGACCAGGAGTCCACCACATGTGGCGGAAGAGGGCATCCAAGAGGTTCGGCGATTGGCACTACGGAAATGAAGCGGGGCCGCCCTCAAAAACCCGGACTACATCAACACAGAGAGGTGGGCGGCCCTCAACGACTCTTGGATGCGGCCGAGGTGCTCCGAAGTCGAGATCGCTTCCCAGTGCCGCAGTCGAGTGAGCCGAGCCGGGCGCCGGGATGAGCAAGCACAAAGGAGGGTCCCGGTCGGCCATGCAAGTACTCCCGGTCTACGGTAAGTCTCATTTTATATGTTTTTTAGCTTCTTATGTCTTTGTTTTTGACATAATTTTGTTTATTCATGTTATGAATAGGCTTCTCGTAGGGGATGCTTTCCTTAGAGTCCATCGCCTTTGACACTTTCCGCAGTCTCCATTACAAAGGTGGAGACTTCTCCAATATGAAGGCCGCGAGACTTCATGTAAGCACACAATTACAATATATAGATTATTATTCTAGAATTTTGAGTTTGACTAATTTCTATTTAATATTGTAATAGGCGGAGGTGGAGCGGATTCTTGCTGAAGAAGGCCCCAACGCGGATAAAAACGCGATTTATCTGCGGTTGGAGGGGGTCGGAATAAGAAGCGACGGCTCTACGGTTTCGGCGAGGGAAGGGAGCGGCTACATCAACGCCGTCGGCCGCTCTTCTACTTCCTCACCGGGGCCATCCCGCAGTAATGCCGAGATCATGCGCCGACCTGGAGGAGGAGTCGGCAGCTAGGAGGAGCCTCGAGGAGCAGGTCGCATTTATGAATGCGCGAGATGACCCAACTTATGGAGATGATGGGCTCCTCTAGCCAACGACGACCTCCGGACGGCAAAGACTGATCGGTCCCCTCCCTCCCACCTCTTTATGATTGATTTATTTATGGTTTATGTATATATACTGAATATTTTGATTTTAGGATTTATATATTTATATTTCGGTTTGCTTTTTGAGTTGATTTGAATCGTTATATGTGATGTCTTGGTTGGTTAATTGTATATGATGTGTTGGTTGGTTAAAAATTGCAGGTTGTCGATAACTTGGTACAAAAAACAAAAAAAATTTATATAAAAAAAAAATCTACCGACGTTTTACCGACGGATATTTCCGTCGGTAAATAAACATAAAAAAATTACAAAATTATTTTAAATTTACCGACGGACAATTCCGTCGGTAAAAAAAACGTAAAATTTATTTGAAAATTTATTTTAAATTTACCGACGGAAAATTCCGTCGGTAAAAAAACAAATAAATTATTTAAAAAATTATTTTAAATTTACCGACGGAATAATCCGTCGGTAAAAAAACAAAAAAATTATTTAAAAATTTATTTTTAATTTCCTCCTCGACGAGAATATTCGGGACAAACTTCCGACGGTTATTTTCCGTCGGCAATCCGTCGGTAAAAGTTACCGACGGAATATTCCGTCGGTAATATTTACCGACAAAGCCTGACCTGACGCATTTATTCCGTCGGTATTCCGTCGGTAACTTTTTTACCGACGGAATTAAGGGGTTTACCGACGGAATTTTCCGTCGGTGTACGGTGAATTTCTTGTAGTGTACTAGTATAAATTAGTACTCCCTCCGTTCAGTTTGACTTATCTTGTTTCTTAAAATATAAAAATAATTACTACATAAATTTTCATTTTTTTATAGGGTCTATCTCTTTACACCCAATAATTCACCCATCTACACATAACTATCCACTTATCTTAATCTCCGTACCGAAATGAAACAAGATAAGTCGGGCAAGACGAATGGAATAATTAATAGCGATATGGTTCTTTTCTGAGACGGATACATGTAATTGTGGGGCATCTCCTAAATGTGCAGAATGTCGGATCTTGTGTGTATTTTATGGGAATCACTTATTTCGTCTCTTATCTCTGTCGAAATTATAAATTTAACGGTTAAGTCTCGGATCTTTTCCTAATAGTATCATGTAAGTGTTTAAGTAATTGAACTCTTAATTGAGTAATTTTAGTAAGGGTTATTAGTATATAAATATACAAACTTTTAAAGGATTATGATTTTGTACACCACTTTCAAAATGTTCGTGTAAGTACAAGACTTTTCAATTTTTTAAAATTCGTACACTGGCAAAAATTTCAGCTATTTAATTATAAGAAAAGTAATGTCGTTTTGATACACAAAAATGACGCCAATTATATAAATAGTAAATAACGTAGAACATTGTTGCCTCCATTTAGGATATTTTGGGCTAGCTCCACCATTTATGTATGTGTACAAATTTTAATAAATCAAAAGATAATATATTAATGGGAGCATTTTAAATGTCATGTATAAAATTAATCTATTTTAAGTTCGTGAATTTACTAGTTATAACCCTTTCAGTAGTTACTACTGATGTATGTTGTTTTGGAGTATTTTTCATGAGAATACATAATATAAACGTCAAATAGTATCGTTGCCTTATACTCCTATCGAATATTGGATACATAAGTGGGACGAAATGGACGGGAGAAATTAAATAACGTACCGCCTCCAAACTTTTAAAATAGAAAGATTGAGAATTTGAGATCCAGACAAGCCTTAGAATGAGATTCTTATAATTATCTGACATGTCTTGATACAAGACAGAGATTGATTGGATATTTTTGTGAAAACTGATTTTTTATTTTCTAAAGCATGTGAAAACTGATTTTTATTTTCTAAAGCATAAACATATATGTAATCTTTGTCGTGAGAACAATGATCGCACTTTAAAGATAAATATATTGGAGTACAGTATATTTAATTTTAAAGTGCAAGTATTCACACATTTACACGTTAACGCAATTGTTCATATTTGAATATCCTCATACGTACATATATGTACCTATCCAAAATGAATTTCTTAAATTTGTTTATTTGGGAAATGCTAAAACAAATTTCTCAAAAACTAGTGCCAGAATATTAGATATTAATTACAGTATGTCTTCTAAAATAATTAATAAATAGTAAAGTAGAAATATGATAAAATTAAAACTATATTAGCATGTATGAAACTACAATTTATTTTCAACCATATGCTGATATTGAATTACATGGAAATATTCTAACGTGGAAATGGAAATATTCTAACGTTTCCACGTGAAACATCCGTGCATGAAATCGTGAAAATGTAATAAAGTATAAATTAATTTCTTTATATGAATCTAGCATGTTTCGTGCCATTCAAGCCAAGCGTTGAAAAGTCAACATCTCGAATTCTGAAACATTTTACGGTTTTACCCAATTCATGCATCTATCATTTTCATGCATATTTCAAATTTTCCTCTTTGAACAATTCAAAACTCGGATTTTTCGGCTTAATACAAATTACTTTGCTTGGCGGTCGCATCTAAAATCTAATATTCTTTTAAATTTATCAATAATATTTTTTAGAAAAAATGATTGTATTATTATTATTATATTCTTTTAATTTACATCCCACACCCCCTAACTGAATTCCCTCCGACGAATAATAATTTTTCATCTGCCCCTCAGCAATAGTACTAAGATGTAAGATGATGGGCCAGAAAATGTTTTGTCGTATAACAGAATTTAAAGTCGTTTATTCGATTATAATGAGGGCATACCGACAACACTTGACTTCACCAACCCTACTATTCTCACGTTTAATATTCAACATTAGAATCTTTCGTTATAATTGCAACTCTTAATTAGTATCTTCCACTGTCAATTTTGTAGGAATGCATGTATTGATTAATTATTTATTTGTAAAATAGTGGGAAATTGCTCTAGTACAGCATTCAAACTGTTGACCTTTAATTCCATTTTTTTTCTACACTACAGTATAAAATTATTGAAGTCAATATGAGCATGCATGTGCATTTTTTTTGTTGAAATTGTAAATAGAGATGCTTCTATAAAAGTTATATACATCAAATTGACATATTGTCTAAATTGTGTTGAAACATTAGGTCCAACCCGATAACCCTGTTCGGCCTGCTTGCTCTTGTGCGGTCCAGCCCATCTCTTCGGCCCAGTTGAGTGATGTTGCCCTATGTATAAATAGCGACGCAATGTCGACTCCTTGCCCTAGCTTGATTGTGCGCAGCCGAGGTGTTCTACACAGTTTCTTCTCCATTCTCTCTGTGAGATCCAGTGTGTGTAGTAACTTGTATAGGCTTGCTATCAGGCTCGTTTGGCCGACTATGTTGTTGGGTTATAGTGGTGTGTGTGAACCCTATCTTTATTTGAGTGTCTGAGTCATTGTAATACGAGATTCTTTGTATTTGTATGTCTAAATCGACGGATCGATTCCTAACAGTGGTATCAGAGCCTTGTTGGTCGTCGTTGGTATACAGATCTTGGTCCTACAGATCCGAGGTGAGGTAAGTCGGGGTTCAAGTCTCCGAACCCCGCTTTGGTAAAGCGGTTGTATCCTCTCTTTAATTTATGTTCTTAGACACTGCCGACTGGTGCAGTATTAGGGTTGGGATCCTTCGTGTTGGTAGATCTAGGGTTTCTCTGTGAATCTGTGTGTCTCTCTGTGTGTGCATGATTGATTGTTCTCCACCCTTCTTCGCTTCCGCTTGTTGTTGTTGTCTTGGAATTCTTTCTCTGAATTTTTTCTGATTCTGTAAAACCGTCTAGCAAACGGTTGGTTCTCTTGTGTCCAGAGGTCCGAGGTACCACCTGCGCCCAGACATAGAGTCTGCGATTGTGAACTGGGTAACCCTCGGCCACATACATGGACTAATTATTAACTCCTTAACAAGAGTTAATAGTTCATTCACATATTGTGAGTGGTGATATGACCTCTTTCGGTGGTATAGCGCCTTTTAATGGTAAGTCTGACTTCACTCTCTGTAAAAGGAGAATGAAGGCTATTTTGGTTGAAAAACGTATTGCTTGTGCCATTGATCACTCTTATGATGAAAAGGAAACAAATAAGAAAAAGGATGAAATGAATGATCTTGCTTTATCTGCTATAACTCTTAATTTGTCTGATTATGTGTTAAGAAAAATGGAGCATCTTTCTTCTGCTAAAGATACTTGGGACAAATAAAATGAATTATATGTGGAAACCTCTCTGCCTTCTAAGATGTATTTGTTGCAATCTTTCTTTAGATTTAAATTTGATATGTCTAAAGATATAGATGAAAATTTGGATGAATTTAATAAGTTCTTTGCAACAAATTAAGCAACCGGTGATCGAGTATTGATAACTATGCTCCCATTGCCCTTTTGAATGATAAACCTGATTCTTACAGTGATGTTCAATCTGCTATTAAGTATGGCAGGGATAAAATTGACTTAGAAACTGTCATTTCTGCTTTGAAGAGTAAATAGTTGGATTTGAAGTTTAATTGGGGGGGGAGGAGAAACTTCCGAGAACATTGTAGTTTTTCATGTTAGAGGTAGGACTACTGAAAGAAATCATAACCATAAAAACTCGAAAATGGTGGAAAGAAAAAGGTTCAAAAAGGTAGGTCTAAGTCCTGACCTAAGAAAAAAAAGCGTTATAATCTGCAGTGAGTATGGTCATTTCCAAAAGGACCTGCCCTAATCCTAAGAAGGGGAAGGTGGTAGTAATCGAAGAGTGTGTCTGCATTTCCTAATGTCTGTATTAGGAGATGATACTAATCCAAATATTCTTGAGAAGTATTTTATGGTCTCTGATCCCCATAATCTGTTTTCTGTGAACTTGGTGAATTCTGATTATGTGAATGAATGGCTTATGGACTCTGGCAATGCTTATCATGATTCTCCTTTTAAAACCTGTTTTTCAAAGTTTAAAGGTGGTGATTTTGGTTATGTCATTGTTGCAAATAAGCATAAGTGTGATGTCATGGGTATTGGTGATATATGCCTTAAGTTTGAATCTGGCTTTGTGTACACCATGAAAGCTTTGAGATATGTACCTGATATGGTTTGCAATCTGCTTTCTTTTCTCGCTCTTGAAAATGGTGGTTGGGGTGATGGTTTGGATGAAGGTAAAAAAGGGTTCTATGGTTGTTTTCAAGTCTAAGAGGACAAATAACTTGTACCCTTTCACTGCTATATCTATGCATGGTGTGAGCATTGTTAATGCAACTTTTGATGATAAAACTGTTTTGTGGCATAACAGAATAGGTCATGTTAGTAACAAAAATTTGGAAATTTTAAACAGGACTGGTGTGTTTGGTGACAATAAACTGTCTTATATGCCATTCTATGAAACTTGTGTTTCTGGTAAACAACACAAAGTATCCTTTCCTGTTTCTGATTCTGGTATGTGTTCTGGTTCTTCTGATGTTCTGGAGTATATTCATGCTGATGTGTGCGGTCCTTCTAGTACTCCTACACATAGTGGATGTCAATACTATTTGTCTATAATTGATGATTTTTCTAGGAAAACATGGTTGTTTCTTTTAAAACATAAATCTGAAGTTTTTGAGATGTTTGTTTTTTGGAAAGAATTAGTTGAAAACCAAACTGGTAAGAAGATTAAAGTTCTTAGAACTGACAATGGGCTTGAATTTTGCAATGCTTCTTTGAATGCTCTGTGTGCAAAATCTGGAATAAAAAGACATAGGATTGTACCTTATACTCCTCAGCAAAATGGAGTTGCTGAGAGAATGAATAGGACCATTTTGGATAAGGTCAGATGCATGCTCGGGTCTGCAGGTCTATCTAAGACTTTCTGGGGCATTACTGCCCTTGCTGCAACTTATTTAATTAACAGACTGTCTTCTGCACATCTAAATGGTAAGAGTCCTAAGTCTGTTTTTTCTGGTAAGCCCCTTGATTTGTCAAATCTTCGTGTGTTTGGTTGTGCTGCCTTTGTGCATCAAAAAAGTGATAAACTTGATCCTAGAGGTAAGAAATGTGTCTTTCTTGGATATCCTGAGGGGGTTAAAGGGTATAGATTGCGGGATAGAAGTCAACCTGGCTTTAAAATCATTATCAGTAGAGATGTGATATTTAATGAACTTCATTTCCCTTGTTTACATTCCCCTGTTTCTCCTGTGAATGATTCTGCCTCTGGTGATGAGTTTAAGGTGGAGCCTCAAGCTCAGTCTAAGTCTGATTTTGTGTCTTCTGAGTCTATGAATGTGTATAAGTTTGACTCTGAAACTGTTTCTGAACATGATAATGATTCTGAAATTGATCCTGATCATGAATCTGATGTGAATACTGATATGCTAAATGGTGATAATGTGTCTGGAAGTGATCCCTCCCTATCTGATTATGAGCTTGCTAGGGACAGATCTAAGAGGAACATTAGAACTCCACCAAAGTTTGATGACTATGTGATGTCAATGTATACTTTCAGTGTTTATGATTCTTAGGATTCTAAACCTACATCCTATTATGATGATATTAAATCTGTGAATGCTGATCAGTGGTTAAATGCTATGAAGTCTGAGATGAATTATCTACATGCTAATCAAACCTGCACTCTTGTTCCTAAACCTGAAAATTGTTCTGTTGTGGACTGTAAGTGGTTATTTAAGGTTAAACAAGAAGTCAAATCTGTTAGGTTTAAGGCTAGACTTGTAGCAAAGGGTTTTACTCAAAAGGCGGGGGTAGATTATACTGAAATCTTTGCTCCTGTTGTAAAATTTACCACTGTGAGAATTATGCTTGCTCTTGTTGCTCATTTTAACTGGGAATTAAAGCAAATGGATGTAACTACTGCTTTCTTGCATGGTGTTGGATATGAGTCAGTAGATGATACTCAGTTGTTGTTCGGTTAAAAGAAAATTGGGGGAAATCATAGTAGTACTATGGAATTGAAGATCCCAAAACCTAGCTGATATCAGTAGATTAGTGTGTCGTTAGGATTAGCTGATGTATAGGTTAGACTTGATGTATTGTTTATTATTTTTGTCTAAGTCCTGTACGGGGTAATTGTTGAACTGATCTTCTGTCGAAAATACTTTTCAGAACCCCACGTCATCAGTGTAATCGCTTGTGTTCTCCACGTCATCAGAACCCCATGCGACCCGGGTTCAAATCCCTTCCATAGCATTTTTTTTCTTTGCTATTATAATTCCTTAATGCCCTTGGTTAGCATTAGTAATTAAATTTAAGTAATTGACCATTAGCTGAGTGGTTGAACTTTGTATATTTTCTCCATGCGACCCGGGTTCAATTCCCTTCATTAGCATATTTTCTCCATGTTTTTTTTTTCCAACCGTATTTAGATTTTTTTTCTCCTTAATTCATATTTCTTTTCTATTCTTTTCCAAATTTCCATTTCTTTTTTAATTTCTTTTGCAGTTTCTCCTTTTTCTCTCTTTTTATTTTTTAACAAGCTCATTTCAATTTTGTTTTTTTCTTCTTCTTCATTTGTATTCCCACGGTTCCTTTCTCCAAAACTTACGCAGAAGTGAGAATACCAATTACACTACACTGTGAGTTATCTTCATTCCTTTCTCTTCCCCATTTTCTACATTCTAACTTCTTTCTCTTCTCCAATCTCTTCTTTCTCTTTTCTCTAAATTTTTTTCCGGGGGCTCTGCCCCCGAACCCCCAGTAAATCTCGACCCCCCATCTATAAATCATGGTTTCGCTCCTGAGCCCACCCCACTACGAATTCCTAGCTCCGCCCCCTGGATCCCATACGACGTTGTTAGTTGTTACGAAAATCATAGGCGAACCGATCGAGGCGTAAGCCTCAGCCAGATAACCACGCTATATAAACAAACAAATTGCCAACTTCAAAATATAAAGAAAATCCTACTGATTTTATACGGTATAATCAAGTCCAAGAATTTAAACATATAAATGGATAGTTACAGAAAACATATATTTTGTGTTTTTAGGCAATTTTATACTCCTATGAAAAATAATTTTTAAAAACCATGAAAAACTTCATTAAGCTCAAAATAGTTGCGAAATCCGAAGCATCAGACTCAATAATTGATGTTGAAACAAGATAAAATCTAATATTGAATCCTATGGAACTACAAACATGCATAGAGACACACATTGAGGAAGATTAGAAAACTTACATTGCTATAGTAGCTAATCGAACTTTCAGTAGGCATTTATCCTGTGTTGGTCGTCTGAAGCTTGCCGATGTGAATATGAAAAGATCAGGAACGGCGAAAAGTGCAAGTTGATATATATATATATATATAAAACATCATCATTATAGGAAAAGATTTATATATTGTTTTCATGTACATAAACATAATGTGGTACATCATCTTTATTTATTTAGTTTTGTGCCAACTGTCGCTTTGCACCTTTAAGATCTATTAAAGTATTGTCTGTCTTATAATTCAAGATCTAGTCATTTTTATTACGGGATAAACAAGGTCCGATCCATAAATATAGACTATATTTACAATTACGAAATAATTCAAAAAATATAAAATAATAGCTTTTGAAAAATATATTTATAAAAATTTTGAATGCTGCACGATTTGAGATCGGCAACTCCTACCACATCCCCTTGGTTTAACCCATGGGGATAAGGTAACAAAATTCCGTTAAGTGGGTACATAATAAACTCCATCTACTATTTAGTACTGGTACTTTTTGTAAAGATATATATTTGTATTTATTTATGTGAGCATCAAAGATGTCACAATTTTTTATTGAATAATATACTAATTTCAAATGAAGCGCTCTGATTTTATTGTGAATATTAAATATTATTCTACTGTATCAGTTCATTTGCTGTTGGTTTTACCACTGTTCCATAAGGCACCGCTTGTTAGAGCTTTTCAACATATTATTTTAGTTTATTATAAAAATTAAGCGCTTGAAAACGCGTTTAGAAGATTTTATGAAAATAGATTATTTTAAAAAATAAATTATATTTAACTTATTTTCATATGTTTGTATGAATAATTTATGAAAATATCAAATCCCGATTTTCTAAAATATATTTTACTTATATATAAATGTATTCACACACAACTTATTCAATTTAAATGTTTATATTATCATAAACACTTACTTCCTCCGTCTCATAAAAAGTGTATTGTTTCTTTTTGGCACGATAATTTAGAAGAGTTGATTTTGGTTGATAAATATGTGAGACTCATGTAATTAATTAATTATTTAGAATTGATTTATGAGGTAGAAGTGTGGGACCCTCACAATTAAATAAATTTTTTGAATTGTGTTGAGTTGAGTAAATGTGTGGCGACTCACTTTTTTTAGAAATACGACACTTTTTATAAAACAACCTAAAAAAAGAAAATATGACATTTTCTAAATGATAGAGGGAATATTTAAATTATTTTTCCGTTAGGGGCCTACGCTTAATATTTCATGTACATCTTTTATTTAATTCTAGGTTGCACGGATACGGACAACGGGACACTGTACGACACGGACACGGGACATGGGATACGGTATTTTTGAAAAATTTAGGGACACGACACGGCTACGATATAAATAATATTAAATTATATATATATAAATGATTAAGTCAAGCTTTTCAATATCAAACTCATTGTTTACATGATCAACTCAAAAGTCAAAACACATAAGTCATAACTCATAATTTATAATCATAGCATAAAAATGTGAAATACTAAGATAAGTAGATAACAACAATAAATATTAGTCTTAAAAGTAATAAGTCATAATAATCTAAATAAAAAGTCTAATCTTTACAGTTTTATGAATCGGTATAGGGTACTTCATCCAACAAATTCTTTTCCACTTCCGGCTCATCAAGGGTGAGATTTGCAATATCTAAAATCTCAACATCACCATTCAACTCAAAACTGTCAGTTTATTGACCTGTTAAGAGTCTAAATTTTTTTTTTGTTGTGGCCGTGTTTGGGAAGAGTCGGACACTTAAATTCCCGTGTCCGGGAAGTGTCCAAATTTATTTTTTTTTTTTAATTTTGTGGACACATTTTTCCCGTATCCGACACGTGTCGGGCGCGTGTTCGAGCGTGTCCGTGTCCGACACAATACGATGGACTTTTTCGGAGTGTCCGTGCAACATAGATTTAATTCTTACAAAATTTTAACCAAACGTAATATTTTATTTAACCGAAATGAATATGACATGCATATTAACTGGTAAACGTTGGTTGGCAATGTTGAAATTAATAATATATTAGCTGTACGAGAATCAGCGAAGTCAACTTCCATATGATCCCCAAACCTGCCAGCAATGATGACTTCATGAATATTAAGTAATTGTCTAGTAGTGGGGTGCATAAACATAATAATTGAAGACAATTAATGATTAATTGGCTTGGGCTTAAGAATATTAAAAATCTTATCTGATAAAGATTATCAAATAATATAGTTGACTCACATATTTTCTGTTCTACAGAAAATTTAAATTAGACATAATCTCATAATAATGTTAGAATATGATAACCGAAAACCAAACCCAAATTTCTTTTTGGTACACATGAATGAAATAAGAGTGATATCTGGATCCAAATGTCTCTCTTGCGATTGCTGTATTTTACCATATCTCCAAAACCTCTCCTCTTTTCTTCAATTTCAATTTCTTTTCATTTTGATAATCTTATTATTAGAGTTTATGATAATTATTTCTATTTTTTTTTAGTTGGATTTTTATTTATTTTTAATATTGAATAACCCCGCCGCTACTTTTATGTGCACAGGGTTCCACATATTTGAACCTATTACCTATAATCTTGGCCACATGCTTAGCACCCACTATACCATCCCATAAAACTGATATTTATTTCTGTGCTTGATATTATGCAGTTAGGTTGAAACGGCATTCCATTTTTATTTGTTCCATTTTCATAAGACACTAGATTGGAGTGATAACGGGTAATATAATACATGGGCACGTACGTAAATTGGAAACCGCAATTCCAACAATGAACCAGACGATTGGTTATTGTCTTATTGACCACGATTCGTGGTTGGTCAATAATATGTGTGTATCAGTGTATGGGCTTGTTTAGGGGCTAGTATCTATTTCCTTAGAAATATTGTTTTCTAATTTAGTATTATCTTTTTTATAATTGAACTTTATGCATTTTTCAGGTTTATATTTTTTGGACGATAGAGTAACCGCAAAGGTTTCTATTGTACGTCATAACCAAACATCACATGCATTGTACATTTTAAGCATTCATTCACAATAATGAGTTAATCACAATCTTGATCTTTCACTATTGCATTAGAGTGCAATGGATAAATTAATATCACTGATAGGTCTATTTCGTACTATCCATATTCCATCTATTTTGGCATATTTTGTGGCGTTTGGATTGTTTTTTGGTGTTTGTTTTGCAGTTCTTATGATGATGTGGCATTGACGAGGCGTTGATGTGGCGGTTGCAAAATTAAGGAAAATATATGCTTAATTCGGAAGAAATCAAAAGGGGAATTAAGTGTAGAAAGAAAATAATATAATTTACATTATATTATATCTTTCTATACTTGGATAACCTAATTGAGGAGAAGATAAGGAAGTATATATTTATACTTAAGGAGGCGCCGCGAGAAGAGGAGATACGCATGATTTCATAATTCCGTCTCTATTCATTCACGTCTTCAAGGCCGAAACCCTAGTTGCTCATCACAACGATACATCATCATCTTCTACACCATTCCGTCCAAGCGCCGATCACCGAGAGAGAGAATCCGAGAACGCCGAAGCCGAAATCATCCGAGGGAGAACGCCGAAGCCGAGATCATCCGAGGGAGAACGCCGAAGCCGAAGAGATCCGATCGAAGGGTTGATCAATTTCAAAGTTCGCATTTCTTACTTTTGATTCATGAATTGTAGTTTGATTTGGAAGAAACAACATTTTATCACTTTCGTTTTGCATTCCCGAATTTGAATTGTCTCCGCTTTAATTTTCCTGTAGGATGATTCGAAGTCTTTAGTTTATGAGTTTATAATTTCTAGGACCATATATCGTATTCTTAGGTATTCTGAATTCTGGTAATTAATTTAATTTTCGTACTTATTTATTTTCTGCATTTCAGCATGATTTGTGTTATGTCCTGCAATTCGGTCTGTCTGGCTAGTCCGGCCGATATGCGTAGCTAAGTCTTTTTAGGGGCCGACGAGATGTGAAACACACACCACTTTAATTTCGTGAGACTATGGCTTAAAATTAATCACTTAGGTTCTGAATTAATCTAGGTTTAATTAATTGAATTAATTAATTTAGGCTTGATCACCCTAGATTTATTTAATTCATAGTTAATTTAGTACTTCCATCGTTTCTCGTGGGATTAGGCTAAATCAGTAGCAAATTGTTCTTAGGACAATTGGATTAATTTGGTAGGAGACTATTAGATGCACACCATAGGAGTAGACTCCTAAATTGGGTTCCCTTAGTTCTTAAAGCTGATTAGGTGTTAAATCTATTGATTGCCCACCAACGTAGGTTGGATCTAATTTAGAGAAGTAGTCGTTTCAATGCCCACCATGGCGATTACCGATTAATTAAGGGGGAATAAGGGATATGTCAGTTTAATTACGGTGTCCTACAACCAATTAATTTAAGTAAATTAATTAATTAATAGTGTCAGTGATCGATTGTGTGTGTGTGAATTATCTTGCTGGACCCGCTTTTATTTGCATAGTAAGTTTCGTCTTTCATTCTGCTTTAATTTTCGTTGTTTTAGATTAGATAATTCCCAAAACTTGCGTGGTTGCTAACCAAACTCTGATTGATAGGATTTTTAGGTTTGAATTACTCCGTTCCCTGTGTTCGATACCTGTTGTTGTACTAATTTTTGGTCTAGCACTTTTGCAGGATTATTTGGTATAAAACATCGACCACCAATCACTCCGATAATATTAATTTAGGGAGGTTTAAATGTAGTTATTATCATTCTTCTCAATTTCGTCTTAAATTAAAACAAAATGATGCCGGCTGGCATAAGTATCATTTGTAGTCAATTCGAAATTGTTGACATCTCCACACGAATATTCTAAGATATTAAGTATCATCTTGCTCAATGGAACATAATATTCCTTTTCAATTTTATGTTTCAGTTTAATTTTAGTCATATTCAAATAGTTTTTAGAATTTATTTTTGATTTTGTATTTTCATTTTTTGGTTAATACTGGTTAGGGCTAACAATGACTTATTAAGCATTTACAATTTTTTAGTTCCAATTAATTAATCTTAATCATTCTTGATTGTTGCATAATTATCTTTTTACATTTTAATAACTATCACTGAAAACTATTATGATTGTGGAACTCCAAAAGTATATATGACACAAGGTTCAATATGATGTTACAATTAAATAAAAATAAATAGCAACATACACAAAATAAAAATTTCTCTGACTCACTGTTATGGAAAAATTAATTTAATTACAAGGTTAATTTCAATATAAAATATTATTCAGTTGTATTAAAAATAAATAAAACTATTCCACTTATGAAGCAGAAGAACATGCCAACAAAATGAGGATCACTGGTAGAACTTGTAGGTTTTGGCGTTGACTATGATCTCCCTTAGCCCTCCAATTGGTCCCACAACCAACAATATGCCCCCAAATATTATGCAAAACTGAAATCCAATTAGAGTTAATGACATGATTAATTAATATATCATAATTATTAAAACTCATAATCGTACCCAATTGGCGAACCAAGAAAGGCTGAATCTTTTTGGATTGTAGATTTTAAGCCAGATAATGCATGGGAGCTGCATAAATGTTGTGTCCACATTTCATTATTATGACTATAGTCTATACTAAAATCATAATTATTGATACGAATATAATTGAAGAGAGATTAAATTAATGAATCTACGTTAAATATAGTTGCTTACAAAGTACGTGGTTGGAGCGAAACCAAATCCTCCGAAAAACCGAGAAGCCCATTGAAGAAAGGGAATGAAATGGCAACAAGCATAGTCAAAGCTGAAATCAAATGCACAAATTAGGGATGAGATCTCATGTTCTAGAAATTATGCCTTAATACTGTCGCATTAATATAATCATCTAGATATTTACCGTTAGATGCGTATGGTATCGTAAGCATCTAGATGATTATGCTTTTACTTTGGATTTCCTTCATAAATTTTGAAAATTTACACAATCACTCGTTAGAATGTGCTTTTACTCTTGATTTACTTTAAAAATTCTAAAAACTTGGAGATGAAATAATAAAATTGAGGCGTAATATAGAAAATAAGACATTAAATTGTAATAGAGAAATTGAACCTGATTACATACCAACATAAGCATTCCTTGTAATGAGGCGCAAATACCATGTTTCCCGAAACTTCCATTTCTTAACAAGAACACTCTCCATCATGTCATAAACCGGCATAGCATACAGCTATAATAATTTAGTCATCAATAAATGAATAATTTCGTTATGCGCAATTTATTTATTTTTCATCACAAGTAGTTATTACTTTATAGATGTTAAATTGTACTCCCTCCGTCCCGCTAAAAACGTCCCAGTTGACTTCGGCACGGAGATTAAGAAATTTTAATTTAGTGTGTATTTTATGAGTTTTAATTGTATAAAGAAAATGACACGAGTTTTGAGAGTGGTTGGTGGAAAGAAATGAGAATTATTCAAATTTTTGCAAGAATTTAGTGAAATGCAATCGATTTTTATTTTTTATATTTTTTTTATATTGTATTTGAAGAAATAATCTAAAGTTTTCAAAAAGAAAAAAATCATAATTTTATGAGTTCGGAGCGGAACATAATCGAGTGAGAGATAGATTTTTGAAGAGAGAGAGTATAAGAATGGGGGGTTGAGTAGTGAGTAAGGGGGACCCACTTCATTTTATGTTTAAAAGTAAATTTTACTATTTTAGGAAAGAGGACAGAAATGGCGGGACAGCCCGATTAGGCAAATAGGACAGAAATAGCGGGACAGAGGGAGTATATGAGAGCTAGGTTGCACGGACACGGACACGGGACACGGTACGACACGGACACGGGACACGGGACACGGCATTTTTTGAAAAATTTAGGACACGACACGGGCGCTAATATAAAAAATATTAAATTATTAATATATATATATATATATATATAAATTTAAAAATGATCAAGTCAAGTTTTTCAATATCAAACTCATAGTTCAAATGATCAACTCAAATGACATAGTCATAATTCATAAGTAGATAACCATAGCATAAAAATGTAAAATACTAAAATAAGTAGATAATCTAAATACATTAGTAAGGTAAGTAATATTTAATTATTTAATTATATATTTATTTACTTATTACTAATGTAAGGTAAGTAATATTTAATTATATATTTATTTACTTATTACTAATTATATATATGTGTCCCACTGTCCCTTTACTTATTTAATTTTATATTTATTTATTTTTTACTAATTTCTAACTACATGGCTCATTCAACTGTGTCCACTACAAGACTAAATCAAAAAACGTGTCTGTTGTCCCTTTGGGATGGCAAAGTTGGTAAAGGTGGGTAAGCTTCGCGAACGATAGGTCCCGAGTTCAAATCCCTCTGGGAAGCAACTTTATGGAGCACCGTCACCTATGGTTGCTAGCCTAGGGTAATTGAACTCTCCTGTGTGGTTTGCGGACTCACGCACAAAGAGCGGGGTTTACCCGGTGCGACCGAAGGTAGCGGCTGCCGGGTTCCACGTATCAAAAAAAAAAAAAAAAAAAAAAAACGTGTCCGTGCCGTGTCGGACACACAAATCGCCGTGTCCGTTCCGTGTCGGACACACAAATCGCCGTGTCCGGAAACGTGTCCATTTTTTTTTTTTTTATGGACACGTTTTTGCCGTGTCGGACACGTGTCGGGGCGTGTCCGGGGCGTGTCCGTGTCCGACACGTGTCCGACACAATACGGCGGGTTTTTTCGGAGTGTCCGTGCAACATAGTATGAGAGAGAGGAATTACTTGATAGCTGCCAATGAGGTGAATGACAACAAACATGTTAGCCATAGCAATGAGCCATGTTGGCTTCTGTAGGGTGATGAGAATGTTCTCCTGTACAGAATTGCCGAAGATCAAGTATCCAATCACGGCAACAGGGATGTAGCAAATGGCTATGACTACATAAGCAACTATCACTCCCTTCCACATAGGTATCTTCTGTCGAAGGCATGGCGGCTTGAACTTCCATCACGATGTTGTGACCACCGTAGGCGAAAACTATGCTCCCCAGAGCACTAAAGAAGTTAAAGGTCGTACCGGCTGCAGTCTCCGATCTATAACCATATTGCTGCACGTCGGGTTGGATGCCCCTCTTGAGGGAGGCACCACACACAATTGTAGGATAATTAACTAAAAAGCACTAAGAACTTTTACTTTTTCAAAGTAGAAATTCCCCAAAACTACATTATGTTTATTGCATCAAATCTACCATATGCTTGTTGCATTAAATATATACCCTTTGTTCATTAAAAATTATGCGAAACTAATTAATTTTGTTTTGCTGTTATACTATGAACAAATTGTGCACCTTAATTAGTGAAATACATATATCCAAGTTAGTTAAAACTATATATCGAACATGCCAAAAAAGAGCACTTACCTGACTGACATGACTGCTGCCGCCAATGAAACACCGGAGATAGAGTTCAAGGTGGGGAGTTGGGAGAATACGAAGTGGACTGAGCCGAAAACCATTATGAAAACTTGAGCTTGATATCTTGGCAGTCTTGGCAAACTAAGTCATGGAACTTCTTCAGAGATTGTCCACCTGTGATCGTGTACACTATGTCCACTCCAACTTCGACAATTAGTTGTTGAGGCACCACGATCCACAAACCAAGCGTGTCGCCAAAAGCATACTGCCCGAGCTCGTGATATCTGTCGAAACGCTTACCTGGCTCGATCTCATGCATCTCCACCATTTGCCACAACGAGTACAGAGTAACGAACCACGACAGGACCAACACTACCAATCCCGGTCCCTTGAGAATACCAACATCAAGAATTTGCAAGAGTGTCTGTCAGTTAATTTATAAATTTATTTTTACCTCCTAAACTATGAAAATATACAATTTACCTCTGATTATCATATTGGGACAATTGTCATCTTGAATTTTTCACAAAACTATTAGTTCATGGGGTAAATCGCACAAAACAAATAATCCAGGACAATATTACAGTTAAACCTCGATAAAGTAATAACCTTGGGACCGATAAAAAATATTCATTACTTTATCGAACATTTTTTTAGTGCATTGACCCATATCGGAAGCGGAAAAAATTTATCTTAGCGAAATTATTACTTTATCGAGAGTATTACTTTATCGAGGTTTAACTGTATTCCAAACTTTGCATGTATGGTTTGAAATTTTTGAGAAAATTTTATTTTTCTACAACAAATTAGATAGTTATATATAAGGAAAATCCAACAAGTTCATAGTTCTAGGTGCTAAAAGCACAAACCTAATAGTTTAGGGGCAAATTATATTTTTTTCATATTTCAAAGGCTAAATGCAAAAAACTAATAATTTATGGCATTTAAAGTTTTTAACCCAAAAAAACAAAGGTAAAATTTATGGTTTTCAAATTTTTGCAAGTGTGCATGGCCCCCACTCGATATAACAGAGGCCTTATAAGCACACTCAAGATCATCTATTCCATTTTTTTAAGTTACATATCATGTCACGCCAATGAAATGGTGACACGTATTCCTTTTTAGCTAAAATAATTTTTTCCAAAGGCTAACAAATTTAAACAAAAGTATATAATAATTAAAAAAATATGTGCCATCATTCATTTCGTGTTACATGAAATGGGACCCAAAAAGTAGAATAAATGATCGTCACGGTATATGCGGTTCCAAAATGGCACAAGAAACCAGTTTTTAAGAAATAAAATAAATAAATAAATAATCACCCTCAAATTATAGATCCGCCTCTACCAACGCGCACAAATGTATTGGCCTATGCTTAAGATGTTTACCAGCCTAGCTCGGACATGGCGTAAGGGAGGCCGAGCACGCCGGCTCCGACAATGGCGGTGACATTGTGGAAAGCCGAAAACGACCAGATTCTTGTTCTTGAAGCAGTCATCGGAAGCCAATCATCTAATGCTCTCTCTCGCGCAGATTTCTCATTCGCCTATGATTTTCATTTTTGGAACAATGCATCATTTCTTATAAACTGAATAACTGATGAAGAAAAATTGAAAAAGTAAAGAATAAATAAATAAACAAAGGGGCTTACATCTTCATAGGATTATTTATCTGAATCTATGCCTTGAGCTGCCATCGATTAATTTTCTTTTTACCAACAGAAGTTGATGAGGAGAAAATATGCAAATCGGAAGAGGGGAAGGTGAAGGAAGAAAATCAAGAATTAATATTTGCAGCAACTAATGTAAATTCAACCAACAAATGAAACCTTGGTTAAGACATCTGCCGACGACGTCGTTGTAACGGCTACTATGTTCATTAATCTCAACATTTGTTTGTCAGATCTGACTATTGTCTTGTTTGTGGCGTCATCGCTATTATATTTTGGTGTGTTCTTTACTAGGTTATTCAAGCTTTGCCGACCTTTTCTTGATAATGATAAGAATCTACTTTTTTTATTAAATTTGAAAGTGATGATATAGTATACAAGCTTCAAAGCATTTGCTATTCGGTTGATGCGACGAAGTGATCTCTCATGTAAATTATACAGAGAAAAAGGCTATAAACTACCATATACATCTCAAACGGTATGAGCAATAAACAAATAATGTATGGAGTATACTTTTTGAAATATCATCATCAAGAGTAAATAAATGGAAAAAGGTAATTCCATTAATTAACGCGTAAATAAAAGCATTACCATTCAATAAATTTTCTTTGTTAAGATATAGGTCCGTGGGATCTATGTTGTTTTGCGGGTCGAATGAAGGGCTTTTGGGCCCGTAGGTCAGCCCGACAGCTCTACACTTCGAGCGCGAATAACAAAGTGTTTTCAATCCTAATTCATATTTTCACTGCAATTCCACACGATTTCTTCAACTTGCATTTCAAAGAAATAATTTCAAGTTTCAAGTTTCTTGTTCTAGTTTTGCTTCAGATCTCTAATTGGATAATAGTTTTAATTTCATTCACTCAGTGTAGTAATCTAGACCGCCAGCTACTGCCGCCACGCATAACCTACGATTATAAGTCTTTGTTATTAAAAAATTAGGTGTGAAGAAATGTAGTGACAATAAAAACCAAATGTTAGTATAAATACTATAACAACATAACAAACAACATATGAAAAAATTGAATAGCGAAAATAACGAAATGCAAGCCGAGGCGGAGTTAGACTCTCTCTCCGCTAGACGATAATGCTCCGCTACTCGGTGCAAGCGGTCTATAGCATTCGTCTCCAAGATACAACGGTTTCTCAATTACGAGTAGTTGCACTACTTCTCGTAATTCCGGCGAACTACTTGATATCTCGGGACTAAGGAGATACTAATGAATCTATATGTATGGAGTGAAACAATAGGGATAAAGGAAAGAAGAATGAATCATGTTTTTTCTTATTATCTTTCATTTACTACAAATCATCATATTTATAGATTTGAAGCACTCATTCATAAAAGACACAACTCTTCGTAATGGACACAACTCTTCACAATAAGATGAATTGTGAATGGTTGCATTTGTTCAACATCCAAGTACCTCTTGGCATGAACCAACATATCCCTTCATGAATCAACACATTCATTCATCATTTAATTTATGAAATAACGTGTCCATTCCATGAAGTAACGTGTCCATTAATCTAGGAACCAACGCATCCTTTCAATTCTTCCCATAAATCTCATGAACTAATGCATCCTTTAAATTAATTAATTTAATAATCTAATTTTCATAAAAAAAATCTAACAATCCCCCACATGGAAGTTAGATTATTAAATGCAAATGCAAAATGTTATGTAAACTAAAGTTCCAAGGACCTATTATTGCATCAGGATAGGTAGTTTTTTGTTTTGAACCTTCCTTAGTATAATGTTATCGGATTTACTCGCTGCTCGGTGAACGCGATGTCTTGAACCGGTCAGCTTTCGTGTAAACCAAGACAATAACATATACACAAAATAGATACAATATCTTTCGTTCTCACGTTGTGTCCATTTTGGCCTTGGACCATATCTTGGATTCATAAGTGTTTTTCTTATTTGAAGCGGCCACACTTCTCACTTATATAGGTGATCTCTTATAAAGAGTATCCTGTCATACTCCACCAATAAGGCTATAGGAATCATTAAAAGCTTATATGCTTACCCTTTTACCACAAGCTACAGGTTTGCACTTGGGGCAGCTTCGAGAATGGATTTTTAGTTGTGTTTCCAAGTGCACAACTTGAACATTCTTAATTTAGTTGTCTCTTTGAACCATGTTCATGGGATCTCCAATTATCATGGTAGAGTTACCATTAAGAGCGTTCTTTTAGTGTGGATTTTAATCACATTCCCCTAACTGCATTGTACAATTGATCACGATTAATAATTTTAGTAAACGGATCCGCAATATTGTCTTTTGACTTCACATAGTCAATACATATTATTCCACTAGTGATCAATTGTCTAACGGTATTGTGTCTTCGACGAATATGTCGAGACTTACCATTATACATACTACTTTATATTCTCCCTATTGCAGACATACAATCACAATGTATTAAGACGGGAGACACGGGTTTTTTCCAACAAGGAATATCCTCTAAGAAGTTCCGTAGCCATTCGGCTCCTTCGTATGTAGTCGTTATGATGTCATGCATCATAGGCTATGCGTTTTTGCTCATCTTTTTCATCTTCCCCCACAATTGGAGGTGTCTCTTTCAAGAATCGAGACAAATTCAAAGTAGTTAAATAAAATAATATTTTAGATTGCCAACGCTTCAATTCAGAACCAGAGAATTTTTCCGGCATTTCCGCATGAACAGGGGCGCTTGGAATTTAGTTGTTCGTTGCTGTTGTAAAGTTCGGCAGCATGTTACTACTGCTTGTCATTACTTGGACAAGGGGATCGGGTACATCACTGCTACTTGTCGTCATTTCTTCTATACAATTATCGTCTTGCGATTGTTATTAAAAAATTAGGTGTGAAGAAATGTAGCGACAATAAAACAAATGTTAGTATAAATACTATAACAACATAACAAACAACATATAAAAAATTGAATAGCAAAAATAACGAAATGCAAGCCGAGGCGAGAGTTAGACTCTCTCTCACAAGACGATAATGCTCCGCTACTCGGTGCAAACGGTCTATAGCATTCGTCTCCAAGATACAACGGTTTCTCAATTACGAGTAGTTGCACTACTTCTCGTAATTCCGGCGAACTACTTGATATCTCGGGACTAAGGAGATACTAATGAATCTATATGTATGGAGTGAAACAATAGGGATAAAGGAAAGAAGAAGGAATCATGTTTTTCTTATTATCTTTCATTTACTACAAATCGTCATATTTATAGATTTGAAACACCCATTCATAAAAGACACAACTCTTCGTAATGGACACAGCTCTTCACAATAAGATGAATTGTGAATGGTTGCATTTGTTCAACATCCAAGTACCTCTTGGCATGAACCAACATATCCCTTCATGAATCAACACATTCATTCATCATTTAATTTATGAAATAATGTGTCCATTCCATGAAGTAACGTGTCCATTAATCTAGGAACCAACGCATCCTTTCAATTCTTCCCATAAATCTCATGAACTAATGCATCCTTTAAATTAATTAATTTAATAATCTAATTTTCATAAAAAAAATCTAACAGTCTTCACAAAAGCCACCGCATTTTACATATGAATTAAATTATTGGTTGATAATTTATGAGTATGAGCCTTATTCTAAAAAATCGAGATGATTTGTTGAACCATAATTTCACTCAATTAAAAAAAAACAAGGGTTATTCCTTGAACGGCAGACTAGTTAACTTGATTCTTTTAGACCAAGCTAGATCATTTTTGTTAATTTTTAAATTGAACCATTTATAGTCACTCTAGTCAAGGCTGTTTCTGGAGATTTAAAAAAAAACGAAGAATCGAGGCGATTTTTATTTTTTAAAAAAAGTGTCATTTTAGTACTTTTATTCATCTATTGAACGAAAAATAATCATTATCTTTCTGGTACTTCTACGGTGTATAATAATTACTCTCAATCTTATTTACAACACCCACTTCTAGAGTGGATATTTAAGATATATTTGATCTAGCGGTTGAACATGTAAGTCATATCTTAATTTATAAAAATTCTATACAAGCTCAAAGACTTCTAGCAGGAAGAGAAAGAGGAAAAACAAGAAGAAAAGAAAGAGGGAGCAAGCAAGAGCAAAAGCATGAGGCAGAGAAAGAGGGAAACCAAGAGCAACAGAAGAGGGACAATAAGAGGGAGAGAAAGAGGGAAAACAAGAGGGCGAGCAAGAGGGACATCAAGAAAGAAAGCAAGAGACAACAAGAGGGAGAGAGCAAGAGGGACTGAGTGAGCGCAAGAGGGAGAGAAAGAGGAAAAGCAAAAGGAAGAGAGCAAAAGGGAGAGTAACAGGGAGAGAGCAAGAGCAAGAGGGTGAGCAAGATGGAGAGCAAGAGGGAAAGTAAGAGAGAAAGTCAAAGGGAAAGTCAGAGGGACAACAAGAGCGAGAGCAAGAGGAAAAGAAATAGGGAAAGCAAGCGGGACAGAGCAAGAGGGAGAGCAAGAGAGAATGCAAGAGGGAGAGAGAAAGAGGGCAAGCAGGAGAGCAAGAGAGAATGCAAGAGGGAGAGAGAAAGAGGGCAAGCAAGAGGGAGAACAAGAGAGAATGCAAGAGGGAGAGAGAAAGAGGGAAAGCAAGAGGAAGAGAGCAAGAGGGAAAGCAAGAGACGAGAGCGGGAGGGAAAGCAAGATGGATAGAGGAAGAGGGAGAGAGCAAAGCAAGAGGGAAATCAAGAGGGAGAGAGAAAGAGGGGAAAGTAAGAGGAAGAGTGGGAGGGAAAGCAAGATGGATAGAGCAAGTGGAGAGAGCAAGAGCAAGAGGGAAAGAAGAGAGAGAGAGCAAGAGGGAGAGCAAGAGAGAATGCAAGAGGGAGAGCAAGAAGGAAAGAAAGAGGGAGAGAGCAAGAGGGACAACAAGAGGGAGAGTAAGGGGGAGAGAGCAAGAGCAACGGGGGTGAGAAAGAGGGAGAGCAACAGGGAAGAGTAAGAGGGTGAGCAAGAGGAAGAGCGAGAGGGAAAGAAAAAGGGGAGTGAGCAAGAGGGGAAAGAAAGAGGGAGAGAGCAAGAGCAAGAGGTAGAGAAAGAGGGAAAATAAGAGGGAGAGAGCAAGAGAAAGAGAGAGAGAAAGAGGGAGAGCAAGAGGAATAGCAAGAGGAGAGAGCAAGAGCAACAGGGAGAGAAAAAGGGAGAGCAACAAGAAGAGTAAGAGGATGAGCAAGAGGGAAAGAAAGAGGGAGTGAGCAAGCGAGAAAGCAAAAGGGAGAGAGCAAGAACAAGAGGGAGAACAAGAGGGCGAGAGAGAAAGAGAGAGAACAAGAGGGAAAGCACGAGGGAGATAGCAAGAGAAAGAGGTATAGCAAGAAGGAAAGAAAGAGGGACAACAAGAGGGAGAGCAAGAGGGAAAGCAAGAGGCATACAGCAAGAGGGACAACAAGTGGGAGAGGAAGAGGGAATGCAAGAGGGAAAGCCAGACATTAAATGTTAATTTCTTAGCAATTATATTTCTATCTTCATACTCGTATATATTACAAACTTATGCATCAAATATTATATATCTATGCATCAAATAATATAAATATTTACATCAAAAAAAGAGACATGCATGTATGCATCATACAATATATACCTATGCATCAACTAATGTTAGTCGATGCGCCAAAGAAATCTGTCCTATACATCGAACAATATAAACTTATGCATCAAGCAATATAAACTTATGTATCAAACAATAAACATATGTAACTAACAAAATAAAATACTATACATCAAATAATATAAATATATGCATTTAAGCCACAAGACCTATATATGGATCAAGAATATGATAATAATTTTTCTTTTGCATTGGGATTTTTCTGTAACAAATACAAATAGGAATCGGTGAAATTAATTAAAACCTAAAAACATAAATTCTAGTCTATAATTTTTGAATTTGAAAAGCTAAAAACATAATTATTATTATTATAAGACTAGATATGTAATATATTATTGGTTTGATTAACTGTTTGATAAGATATGATTAAATATTTTCCACTATAATATACATTTATGTTTTATGTGGACAAATTTAACCTAAATTATAATGCATTGGATTCTTCACAAAGTCTGATTGTAAATAAGATGGAATTTAATGATATATAATACTTCATAGTTCTCATATAAGTTGGTTCTCATGAGAACACTATCATACATGCATATATATATAAATATAAAGAAAAGTATATAAAGAAAAATATCTTTTAGCGCAAAATCGTATACCTTCGTCCTATTCATATTGTCCCGCTTTTCCTTTTGGTTTGTCTCATTAATCTTTGTCTTATTCCAAAATTGGTAACTTTTAACACAACTAGCCACTCTATTTTTGTGAGACCAACCTCTTCACTCACAAGCAACGTTTCTTAATATGTGTGCAAAAAGAAACATCTATTAATAAAATATCATTTGTTATTTGTTTCGTCTCTTTGTGAGTTTAAAGTCATATTACCACATAATTATGTTTATCTTGACTTAATTAATTTGTGTAACTAATATGAAATATAAACATAGTTAATTTGCTACTAATAATTTATTTATTTTTGCTAGAGATAAACCCTTTTACAAGCTCAACTCTTCGTACAACTATCAAAGATTTATTTTATTTAAACTATTTTAGATATACATATTATTAATTTTATAAAACGGGTAAAAAATAAACACTTTTACGGCATAATGAACCAAAAATTGAAATAGGCCTCAAGATAGCGGGGCTAAAAATGAAAATTATCCACATTAATATGCTTTCACATGTGAAAACACACAGACACTTAAACGGGCTGGAATCGGAAAAGTTAAGTCGATTTTAAAAATTAGACTAAAATTGGATTATTTGGAAAGATAAAGACGGCCAAAATAATACTAATTCAAAATTGAAATTTCCCCGGGCACATATTCCTTCCCGATTCACAAGTCAGTAGGTCACCACAACTCACAAGTCACAGCCTACCGCAGCCGCCCCCTTCCCTATTGCCGTCTTCCGTCCAGCAATCCCGAACCTCCGCCCTCCGCCGCCTCTCCTGACCCCTCCGCCACGACGCAAGCACTAAGTCGCCCGCAGCCCTCGGCCCTCCCCCTCTGCCTTCTCGGCGCCGGCAAGTGTAAGTCCGAAATTGCTCAAATTAGAATTGGGCGCCGACTATATCATCATCTTCTATCCCCTTGATGCCGTACACAAGGTGGATTTCTTTCTGTATAACCCCAATTTTTGTTTCTTGATTTATTGTGGCAAATTGTCAATTTTTATGATTCACTTTGTTATCTTTATATGAGAATATCTAATAGGAAATCGAAGGAATAGGGAGAACCGGATAAATCATGTGAATTAGGTCAAGATATTTGTTTAGGATTAATTTTGGAAGAACCCATAAAAGAATCAAGATTTATCGTTGATGAATATAATTCTTTATTGGAATGGATGTTAATCAGCTCAATGAAGCTTTAGAATTAGAGTTTGATCAGATTCAGACATTATTTTTGATTTTGTGGTATAACCGAAAGCTGCCTCGGCTAACCGAAAACCGAAGGGGTATCGGCTTTGGAATGCATTTTCTGACTTTTTCGGGATCGGTTAACCGTTAACCGGTATTGGTTATACTGATCCGGAACCGGCTGACAGCCTGAAATTATTACTACTATCTAAGAAAATAAAATTAGAGGCCCCCAATATTTTTGGGACCCGGGGAGGTTGCCCATGCTCGCCTGCACTCAGGGCCGGCCCTGACTCTGGTGTCTGTTTGATAGCCATTCCAGTTTGCACGTGATACGGAATACAAATTTCTTGAGTCCTCTTGAAAAGTTAAGTTATGGAATATTGTGTTAGTTTCTTTTGGTGGAAGTTGTGAATTTCTGAAATTGCTGTCATTTGTAGGATATGCACCGTAGGACATGACAAATGCTTGCCATTTGAACGTTTTAAAGGCTTTGTAAGTTCGATAACTTCCAACTTGCTGAATTTTCTGCTGGATCATCTAATCACTACTTCATTTAACTATTTGATAGGAAAACAAAGTCTCTGCTGTAGTAAGCGCCTTGCATGCAATGATGCATATATACTTGGACTTTTAAATTGTTTTTGGCATAGATTTTCTTGCAAATGATATATAATGAGTTCTAGGTGATTTCAAAATGTTAAATCGTTTGAACTACATGGATTGTAAACGTGTCCTGCTTTATCGCATTGCATTTGAAGTTTGATTCTATTGGAAAATCATTCCTAGGTTCCATGTTCTCCAAAATATCAGTGTTCTTGTTTTTGTTTCCATATAGTGTATGCTTAGAAAAAAGAGTTTATCTTCTGTATAATTGATATCTTTAATCTTCCAGAAATATTGCAAGAGTATCAGCACGACAATCATTAAGTTCTTGTGGCACTTCTGCCTACTTGTCAAAGTGCTCGTTAAGACATATTCACATGGAAGGTTGTAAGCAAAGTGATTCAAGGGGTGCATTAATTGTCCTAGAAGGTTTGGATCGTTGTGGAAAGACCTCACAGTGCAGCAGGTTGCTTTCGTCCCTAGAAAAGTCAGGTCATGCAGTTGAATCATGGAGATTCCCGGATAGAAACACAGGTGTTGGACAAATGATATCATCCTATCTGGCAAATGATTCTCATTTGGATGATCGGGCAATCCATCTACTCTTCAGTGCAAATCGTTGGGAGAAGAGGTTAGTATTTGTGTGTTTTTTTATGAATGGTTGTTTGGCCTTTTGTAATACTAGTATCTGGGATTTGATTTCGAGATCTTTCTTGAATTTGTTTCTATTAAAAAATGAGTAGGATATAAAATCGTTAGTTTTAGAGAAAAGGATAATGTTCAAATATGAGACCAAGTGACCAGCTGGTGCTAAAATCTCAATACATTTGATCTTGCAATCAAGGAAAAGAGACCTCCTGTGATTTGCTTTCGGGATTGTGTAATACCAATAAATAAAAATATTGATGTCTATTGTTTAGAACTCCAACATATGTGATCCATCTAAAGAGATGTTTAATATGAGGCTATAAACTTAATGATTATGTGATTTTAGATCACTGATGGAGTCAAAGCTGAGGAGTGGAACCACACTTATCGTTGATCGCTATTCTTTTTCTGGAGTAGCTTTCTCATCTGCCAAGGGACTTGATGTTGAGTGGTGCAAGGTGGTGTTCTGCCTACTTATTTACTTTGGCTGCCAAAGTCATTGTCAGATTACGTGTGCGTTGGAACACATTACACTAAAAATGTCTCTTTTTCTTGTAGGCTCCAGAGGTAGGCCTGTTAGCCCCGGACCTAGTTCTGTATCTTGACATATCACCAGAGGTAGTGTTTTCACACTGCAGCTTATTTCTATACCATCAAGTTAAATATTATCAGATATTCAGAGGTGGCGTCTTGTTTACTATTTTTGAGGAACTTGTGCAGTTGTTATCTTCAAGGGTATAATATTTTTAATTTAAAGAGCGTAGACGGCACACATTCTTTAAATCCATCTGGCATTCTTACTATCCTATCATTCTCTTAGATGAGGTGCTATATTCTATTTGCATTTTATTGAACCAATTGTTGTTCTAATATGAATCTCTTCTTTTATTGTTAGCGTTATAATCATTTCAAGTGCACTGTTCGAGATTGACCTCTGCTTATGTTTGAAATTCTTAGCAAGCTGCTGAAAGAGGAGGTTATGGAGGAGAGAGGTATGAGAAGCTTGAGTTTCAGAAAAGAGTGGCTCAATCATACAAGATGTTACGTGATTCTACGTGGAAGGTATTTATGCTTTTGGTTTTCTCCTCTTTTCATAATTGTCACACATGTGTCCTGTTTTATGTTTCATCCTTTTACCATACAATGAGTAATTTGAAAAGGGGAAGGAAGTATATGGTTGGTATGCCCTTCATGTAGTCTTACAAACTAGCCTTAACATCAAATATTGATTTTCATGTGCGGCACCTATTCTAGAGTATAAACTGTAATTCAAACACCAAAATTGGAACCAGTATACTTGAACAACACTTCAGTGATCCATTTACTTTCAATATGCTGTGAGTTTTCTAACAAAATAAGTTTATTAGAATGGTGATTCATTGTGGTCTAATATTGTGCCATTCATCGTAGATAATCGATGCTACGCTCCCACTCGAACATATTGAGAAACAACTGAGAGAGATTGTTATGGAATGTTTGCTGACATGCGAGAAAGGGAAGCCGTTTACTGAGCTTTGGCAGAATTAGTTGTTTATACAGTTAGTTGGAGTTGAACCAGTGGATCAAATTGCGCATGACTGGAAGATTACTTGAGTATTAATGAATTATATATGTATGTTTCAGATGATATTGAGTAAATGTGATGGTTCTCTTTCCAAATTATATTATTTTTCTGATCCAGATTTATCATTTATTTGATTATGTTACTGAACTTTAAAACTGTAGTCACTTTAACTGTTACCTTCGATTTACTGTCAATGGAACTTTGGAAATATGACCTTGATTGCGTTTTGGTATTCATTTTCGTGATTCCTTTTTATTAGATAGAAATTCTAGTGTAGCATACCTTTAAATTATTGAATATTTATAACTATAGAATAATCTGTATCACTTTTTTGTGAAATCAAAGTATTATTTAGCATATACATAAGGTGTTTCGAAATGAAGACACCTCGAATTTTGGTCATATAGTTAGCAAAATTTTATTAATATGTCGGTACTACTTCTAGGTGAAAGTAAGAAGGAAATTAGTTTATTCGTTATGATTGATTTCCTAGTACTGTGGTTTGTTTGAAATTATTTTACTCAATATTAAGTATGCCTTGTAGTATTATTTTATTTCTTTCGTTTAGAAAGTTTGTGGTCTATACATGAAAAAGACCTAATCTAATGTAACTATCCTACATCAAACAATGTAAACTTTTCAGGAATGGTTCTCAACTTTTCAACTACTACATGTAAACCCTACTACATGTTTCATTTCTAACAATTAAGAAATAACATTTCCTTTATTCTACTTGATTTCATTCTAAATTCTCGAGCATGGATGATTTCCTCGCAACTTTAGTTAGTAGTACTATATTTTAAAGTAGTTGAAGTCATTCTATTTTTATCTTGTGACGATTGCCGTGAAACAATTAGTACTATATAAGGAGTAGTTTCATCTCTACACTAGAAAATACACTCCGAAAATCTCAATGTATGTATCGGACACCACTCTCATGTCCCACAATCAAAATATGAGGGTCACCACCATTTATACGTTTTCTATGTTTTGACTTCTATTTTCTTATAAAATAATTGTTTTTTTAGCTACACTAATCTTATAAATGCACAATTTATTATTTTAATATTAATACTTTTCTCCTTCCCATAGAAAGTGTCTTTATTTTCCTTTTTGAGCAGTCTCATAAAAAGTGTCATATTTCTAAAAACAGAAAGAATGTGTGGCCCGAAATTAACCGCCCAAAAATTAAATAATATACAGCACAATAAAAAATTCTTATCTCAGGTGTCCCATAGAAATTAGACACTTTTTATGGGACGGAGGGAATATTAATATTTCGATCTTAATTTATATTTATAAGCGACAAATCATACATGAACTTTTCAAGAAACATTATATCATGTGATATCTGGTATCGAGTTCGGTCAATGACGGATTCCGGGGGATCTTGGGGGTGCGGCTTGCCCCCTCAAATTTTCATGCATTAAGAGTTCTCATTTATTTCGAATAATTTATATGTTTGTCCCACTTAAATTTTTGAATTCGACCAACCCAAAAATTTTATCCTACACTAAAGTAACAATGAAGAATTAGTGTTAATGTAACCACTAACTTTAAAAAATATTTAAAAAAAAGTATATTAAGCGTCACTTATTTTAGTGTAGATGTAGAATTTGGAGTTTTAGAGATCTATTTTAATAGAATTTGGAGTATAACTTTATGCAATTGATATATTATGTTTGTGTTTTCTTTTTTAGATACTTGATTCATCTAAAATTAGTAACTTTTGATGTATAAATAAACCATCATTTAAATACTTAATTATCTCCTAACCTAGATATTGTTACTCCTTCATAATTTTCTCCAACTAAATTTAGAGTGTTATCAAAATAAGATTGTGTACTTATATTTTTGAGTAAATATAAAAAATATAGCTGTTAATAATGGAAGAAAGAACATAATATCTTTAAATAAGCCATGGATAGTAAGTATAATTAGACTTAAGTAGAAAAAATATTAAAAAGATTTTTCTCGGGGCTCCACCCTAAAACCCCGAATAAAGAATAGTCAGTACCCCGATAAATTTCCCCCAAAACCCAAAATTTTGAATTCACCCCTAAGTTCAGCTATGTCTTATAGAGGAAGAATCCAACCATTGCGTAAAATTTGTTGCAACTTTTTACTTAGGTGTCCAACTTTTTCTAGACCTAAAATTTGAAATTACAAATTGTTAAAGACCTTGGGCGATGACCCACTTCAACCCTTCCACCACATATCAACATTTAATATATACTGATTTTATAATACTCACAAAAATAGAATAATGGAGACAAACATGTCGAAAAGTGCCAATCTGTGATTTGATGACACTAGAATACATTAGAGGATTGAAAGACTTTAAATTTAAGGCTTTCAAGAGATATTTATTTTTCTAGGACTAATAGACTGTAGATAAGTACGGTTTTAGTCAATCATTTTTGGCTTTCAAATCTCCGGGCCGGCCACGAGATTGATATTTATAGGGCGAAAAGCAAAAATGGGGCGCTTGTCGGAGCTTGTGAATCATGTTGTCGGCAATAAAGCCAGCATATGCTTCCATATTTGTGTGCCTTCCATAATTTTAAAAGTAGAACCGTAAAGTGCAACAAACAAACTTTAAAAAAAATCGGTATCTTTTGCGGTTTTGCCTTTTATCAATTTTCTATAATCTCTAAAAGCGCAGAGAGCGTTTACTTGTTGCTACAAGAAATGAAGAAAGAGCGTTCTTTGCACTTAGTCGTTGGGTACTTGATTTGATAAATAGTGAGTAATGGCTTAATGGGCTTAAAAAAGAGATTACCCTAAAATCATTAATTTGAAGTTGGGTTTTGTAATTGTAAGTAATGGGCTCATATTAAAAAAAAAAAATATTTTTTAAAGTGTGTTATGAAAAGTCACGCCCTAAAAATTGATATAGGATCGTATTATTTGTTTTTTAAAATAGGCTCTTGTACTTGGCCGTTTTTGAATTTGGGGCCCTTAAGATTGGAGGCCCTAGGCAAGGCCCCACTCGCTATTTGGGTGGGCCGGCCACTTGCAAATCTCTATGCATATATATGCACTTGCGGAGATGGAAATGGAAGTTTATGTTAAAATGCTCAGCTCAATTTATTTGGACCATCTCATTACTTTATTTGATTCTCCAGTGATGAATGATCGATTATTATTGCAAATGTATCGGCGGTTGAAGGGGGAGGAGATTACCGGCCACCGGAGGTAGTGTTTGAAAGTGAATATTTGAGATTTTGGAACAACAGTGTCCAAGAAATTGGTGGAGGTAAAATAATCGTTTTGACAAGGACCCACACCAACTTTGATTCAGATATCCCACATTTTCAGAATATTTCTCAAACACGCTACAAGGAATCAGTTTTCCTCGAAATCATATTCTACATAATTACATTCCTGAAAATTTATTTTCCTCTAATCATTTTCCCCAGAATTATATTTCAAGGAATCACATTTCCTAACAACTTTACTTTCCGGACAACCAAACGAATCCTAGGAGAATTTAACATCTTTGGTTGCCTTAATTATTATCTAACACTTCATTTTTAGTATATATATTAAGGTTATATTTCTAGATATTTCTTAACACTCACATACCTCAGCAGAAGGCAAATTAAATCGATACATCTTTTCTGATGGGAAAAACTGGAGCTTTTACGTATTAAATAAATCTTGTTTTGTTTATAATAGCCTGCAAACCTAACATAGTATAGAATATATCAGATTAGTTGACTAACCAAAATGTACCATTTTTTACTTTACAACTTAGATTTGCAGAGCTGCATGTTGGGCATCCATTTAAGCTACCATCCAAAAGGCTGCACAAAAAGTTTTGGTAATTAATTATAATACATGTAAATAATAAACCACTTACTTTTAGAGATGGTGTAGT